>SOPF01027475.1:175385-209652 GCA_012979155.1 Hypericum perforatum
CTCTCTCTCTCTCTCTCTCTCTCTCTCTCTCTCTCTCTCTGTCAAACGCTGCTTTTGAGGCACCGAGGTCAATTCCCTCGCCCCGAAGACGTATATTTAGCTCTCTTTCTTATAACTTTGGTATCATCATATTTATTCGATTGACTAATTTAATTTTGAGTTTGATAATATTATTAAATATTTTTTTAGATCAGAATAATGATTAACATAGATAGTCGATAGTGTTTATTTTAATGTTGCTACATTCCAAAACTTTTTGGTTAAGTTAAAATGATGCTCTAGTGAATTATTTATTTATTTATTATTGCGAGTTGAATTAAGTGTTTTGCAGATGTATATTTAGCTAGACATACTAGGACGCATCTACCTTTGAATTTTATTGGTTCTTTAATTGATGGCAATTAGGACATGACTTCAGGAATCAATTGGCAGTTTGATACTGCTTAATTAATTAACTTGTCACTCCAAATTCAAAATGTTATCTAGAGCTGATTCTAAAAAAAAGACTTATTTGGATGTTCTTAAGCTGAGGTTAGAAACACCATTTTTTAAATTACAAGTAGGTGTTTTCTCTAGAATTTGAACTACGGTTTTATTATACAAATTTGAAGCTTTACCCTACTTTACCCACATCAAGATGTTAGAAACACAAGTTATTTAAGTATTCTGAAAGTAAAATGTTCACGTTCAGACGCAGATACGAGATAAACTTTGAGTATTGGAACTTTGTTCATGTAAACCACAGTTAATAGCTAATCCAACGGAAGCAGCAAAGCAGGTACCTTGTATTAAGGAAGTCGTCGCACTTGTTTATCTCCACGATCATATTGATTAGCAGATGCATTGAAGGGCATTTAAAGTTGCATGTAGAATTCCATAATTAGGGTAAAGGTATTTGAGAATTAAAAAATAATATTTACCAACTGATGAGCAAGAATTTGAATACTATTAATTATAATAATATTAAACATTTGTTAGTAGAGCTTTAACAAGTTTAATTTTTTTATATAATTTATATTTAGGTTAGTCGATTTAGTATATATATAGATTGATGTTGTAAAAATGATATTTGAGTAAATTTTTTTATGTCTGACATCATCTTGAACCATGGGAAATGAGCCATCTACGGAATTGTATGAGCTTGGGATCAGATCTAGAATTTGTCAACTCGAAGACTATTTGCATTTCGATCTCTCTCTTCCATGTTCGGGCGTGCGTATGTGTGGGTGTGAAGAGACATTATTATATGAAAATATAAGTCTTAGATCCACGTTATTAGCTCGACCTACTAAATTAAACAAAAGTCAATACGATTCTCCCGCCCCTTAACCCTAAGAAAGCGAGACTTCTGGTCTCTCTAGCTAGCCGACGATCCATGGTTGATACATGTTTGTTTTAAGTACAGTTTTTAGATTGTTTCATACATGGAGATTCATTTGATCGAATAATTTATGTTCGAACTAAACAAATTTTGTAAGGTGACAAAATTTTTTCATCAAATATTCATACTGTTATATTTTTTAAAAGTCTGAATTTAAAATTTCTTCATCAAATTAAAATAATTTGGATCATATTCTCCGTGGGAACCCTGATGACGCACATGGAATTGTAAATTTCGTTGTTTAGTGATGCATATTACTTGCTTACTTAAACGGCGGATATGGTGTCTTGGTGAAAATTTCTTATTATCTTTACATAGCATTACAATTAATGATTAAATTAAAGATTGCGTTATACGGAAAAAAATCTAAAGGTTGTTTAACGTCACAAGTAAAGATTCGTCTTATCAATTAACGACATGGTGCAGATGGAGATCGGCTATACTTTGTGTCGCCTGATATCAAGCGAGACCATCCTTTGGGAAATCTCATTTAGTTAGCTATAGAGCTACTTGTCAGATTGGGAGATCCATATTTCACATATATGACCAGAGAAAAAATGGGTGTCCGATTTCCTAGCATGTCTTGACGATTTTCTTTGATCATGTTGTGTTAGAAATCCTATTATTGTTATGTTTAAATATTTATTGGATGATTTTAAGGAGATTAGTTCATCCCAATATATTATTCTATTTTACTCATTTATCTATTAGATGATCTGTTGTTCTAGTGATTTGTTGATCGTTTATTAAAAAAAAATGACATGGTGAAAGTCATACTTTAGAGGAGCCGTAATTGGACGGATCAAAGTGACTTTTCTGCCTATTAATTCTTTGCTACAATAGCCAAGGAGAAGTTTATCAACTAACAGATGCAGAAAGTTCCGCATTCTTCCCGGTTGGGCACTCACGAGTCACGTGGCAAATCCCATGTCATCGTTTAAGTGTTTATTAATTAACAAATCATATTTTAATTATGAAATATTTTAAGATATCTTGTTAGGGAACTATGCGGTTCACATAGTAAAGTTAATTTATTAATATTGAAAATACAAAATGGATCAAGAGGCGGTTCTAAGTTTTAACATTGAACTTGAGGTATATTTAACTACTTTTAATTTAAAATATTGCATACATTTTAGTAACAGCATGTTATGCATCATAACTAAAAGATACACCCGAGATATGAAAACCCGTAAAAGTTAATTAAAACTAAGAACTTAAATTGCAAATTTTTCTTTTGATCAACTTTTCATGGCCTCCTATTTTAGTAAGTTTCCACGGCTTGGATCACGAGTTACCAGAGTTTATTTAACCATTTCAAAAATCAAGTCCAAACGCACCTTTTAACATTTTTAAAAAATACAAGTATTTTCTCTTTTTCAATTTTAAATTTAACTTGGCCATATTTAGATTTAAAGAACATTAAAGCTATCTCACAATAGGACAATCAATCGTAGTCAGACAAACCGCAATCAACGACTTTTAAATGTGACCGAACTTGTCAATTTCCGGACAATATACAGTTTGTAGTTTTTATAATTTTTTGTCGATTAATAGACAATTGTTCTAGCCGTAGCAGTTAAGACGGTGTTGTAAGAAACAGGATACAGATAAAGATCCAACAAAATAGTTCAACTAAACAAGATTCTGCGACGGATGCCAAGTTCTTCGAAAGCAATCAAACTCATGCTAAGATTAGAGAGAGACAACAAAATGATCAAAAGATGCACAAATAATAAATATGACAGAAGCATCAAGATGCTTACAAATACCGAAATTCGATTGACCAAGAACGCTGAGCTTCCTTCCTCACTGATCAAGACTGGCAGCTTCTACCTTGACAGCCTCATCTCTTCTGTTGTTATCATCAACATCGAGTACATCGTCTAAAATGTCATCCTCCCCAACATTGATATCCTCCACATCATCCTCATCTTCATTGTCGCTTGCACCCGGTATCTTTCTCGCCTTCGGACCGTGCTCCATTCTGTGAGTGTCCAGTTCTTTGTCCATAGTCTCCTGTAAGTTCGCACCGTTGGCTGCTGCTCTCCTGGCCCTTGCATTTTGCCATCTCTCGAGCTCTTTCTCAACATTAGCTAGGCACTGATCCGTAATCTGTTTCTGGTACTCAGACAGCTCCTCCCTTCGGGCAGTTTTCCAATCCGAAAATGCCTGACATCGAAGTTTGTCAACACCAAAAGATAATCTGTCAATGTATCCCCATACTTACAGCTAGTGTATTATTACAGAAATCTGACATCCGCTATCAAAAAATGTGGAAAACAGAAATAATGTCCACTGCCAGAGAGTCAAGATTCTTCATTATGCAGCTTATGTGAATAAGAAGCAATCCCATTGTAGTCGCTTAAAACAACACCAGACATTCTGTAATGACATCATTTTCAATTGCCAATGGCTACCATCTTTTTTGGGTTGCTGTCTCCAAACACACAGGAAGCTTTCACTTCAGGTACATGATTATCGTTGCCTGCTCAAAGTAATTAACAGAATACCATCCAAAGAAACCCCACCCTGTTCCCTTGAGAAAAAAAGGCTTTCACCACAACCATTTTATCTAACCTTCTAGCCACCTATGTCCGATTTACAGTTGTAGAAGTTAGGAAACATCTCACAAAGTAATTACAATTGGATTACATCATTATGGACGGACCAGAATATTAAATAAGATTTAATTAGTATTAATTTTCTGGTTCTATAAAAAAAATTCACTAGTTTAGTGAAGAAAAAAAATATAGAACCAGTTGACCAAAAAAAAAAATATAGAACCCGATGTGGTGTCACTGAATAGTCAAAGAAGTATAATGGTTCAGAAAAAAAAAGTAAACATGTCAAAATTTGATATTGAAATTTTGGGCTGTGGTCATCGCTAAACATTTTTTATCAATTGCAGTTTAATGATATAAGCAAAAATATAATAACGATTACATCTAATTGCACATTGAATGTGCACCAGAGAAAAGTTAAGGTATCTGCTCAACAGATAAATTAGTCATTTGAAGGAAAAAAATTCTGTTTGACAGGGCTTCCATAAACATCGACACCTTGAAGAGAATGCACTAAATTCCTGAAAAATTCACAAGCCCCAACTCCACGAGGGAAAACTAGGCCTTAACAAAAGGCAGAGCAAGGTAAGAAGTAACCTCTCATAAGTTATGAGTTTGGTGTACAGTAAATGCTATAACATCACCTTTATGCATGCATGCATCATATATCCTTTCAGAATGAAATTGTATCAGGAAAAAAGGATGTACCTGCTCCTTCCGCTGTTCGTCCGAAGTCATATCTTCATCCAATGGTTTCTTAAGCAAATAGTAAATTGGAGGCTCCGCTTTAGTCCTGAAAGGCATACCCAGAAATAGCTTTAAGCGAAGAACTAATAGACAGCACCATTAGCCACAAAGTCCCTTAAATATGCATGGTCTTCTCTCATTCCAATCCTTGAGCATCAATATGAACACAAATGAAAACTTATCTTTGCTGAATATAACTGTGAATATGGACACTTTTCGACCAAAGTTAAAATTAACCTGCCAGATTAATGAGTAAAGAGTTCCATCAATTAAATCCCAAAACCAACATCGGAATATGTTCGAGCAAGAAAGTCCTGCTAGAAGATTAAGTGGAAGAAACACATACCTTATAAAATTGCTAAGTTTCTTTTGGTGATCACTCCACCGGAGAAATAGCAATTCCAGTTTCTTTTCTTCTGCTTTAGCAGCAACACGAGCTCTGAGAGTCTGATAAAGCAGATGGGTAAAGATTAAGTAAGAATCATCCAGCAAAATAGAAAGAAAATCAAGCAGAGCATTTCAAAACTAATCAGCTTCAACACAAACCAGATCATTTCTTCTCTTTTCAGCAATTATTTCACGCTCTTGTTGCCTCAGCCTTTCACTCTCTTCACGTGCTTTTTGCTCAGCCTAGCAAAAACATTTTATTCATCAAATAAATGGCATCTGATATTCAAAAATATCTTTCAACAACGAATTAAAATCACTGCAGTTATTAATGGAAAAACCAGGGTATATCTCATAAACGGAAATCATAAGAGCTATTAGAAGGAAATTATGTTTTACAAACAAAATCTGAAAAAGGATTGAAGTTCTTGACATGTGCTTGACTTTTGAACAACACAGATGAAAGCAGAGAATTATAACTACTTTGCATTTCACGTGGCCAATAAAATTTGAAATAGAAACACATGCTCGGAAGGCATCGATGCACTCACTCTTTGCAAGGCATTTGATCGTTGTATAAATGCTTCAGTCCCAGAAAGTTTCATATCCTCCTTCCTGAATTTCTGAAAGGGTTTCAACAATAAAACTTTAAAACCACTATAGGATATCACAAGCAAAAAGGATCAGATAATCTCAACAATGGAGAATATGTTGCCAAGACTATATTGCAGGAGGTGAAAAAAAGCAAATTCAAACATAAAATGGTTTATCACGCGTGAAGCCTTAAGAAGATGTGACAAGTCACATAATCACTTCTTCAGGCTTTTGTCTTGTCATATTTCAAACTTTCAATTAACATAAGAAGGAAAGTTGACCGGCATAGATAATGCAGACCTCCAAAGTACCCAGAAGTTGACCGAGCATTCTTTTGTTTCTGTTCACCAGCCTAGGATCTTCATTCTTTGGGAGAACTCTTGGCACATGTTCACTAGGTGGAATATCATCATCCTGGTAATAAAGTGAACCAACACTGATGACATAAACACACAAAAAGAAAAACAGATCACATATACACCCGAAACATCATCACGTACCCGCTTAAAAGTCCTTTGATAGCCCTCCCTTCCGGACCAACCACCCGGCAAATGATTGGATGGCCTCCTATCAATTTGACCGGATACAGCAGGCACCAGAGTTTCTTCACCAATCGATTGTTTCATCTTCACGTCCTCTGATGCCACAGGTTCTTCTGTAATCTCACCATCTTCCACCTGTACTCCCGAATTCAAGAAAATCAGTTACCAAGTAAGTTAAAAAACCACTTTTCCAGCATACAACCAAAGGAAATTCAGGTGTAAGGATAATCGATGACTACCTTCACCACTGCAGACAGAAGTCTCCTCTTTGCTGGAGGTTGATCCTCTTCATTATTCCTGTCCGCCTTGGAAACAGGACACACAAGTTAGAACCCTCGGAAATTGCACGCAACCACAACGAGAAGTTGCGATGAAAAAGAGAAACGAAAGGAATAGTAGAGTCAGAGGGTATTGAATTCTCAACTCGTAACACCCAAACAACAAAGCAACGCAAGAACTAGTCACAAATATAAAAAGTTAAAAGCCGCAAGACGCAAATAGTGAACTCCAATGCAATGTGATTAATCATAGGCAAGCGATAAAGATAATCAAGACGACTGGAAAATAAAGCTCGAAAGCCAGCAAGTACCAACGGAGTATCGAAGGAGTCAAATCAAGAAGCGCCGTAATATAAAATCAAAACATAGAAAGCACACAAGGAAATCAGAGACAGAAAGTACCGGACGAACAAAGCCTCGCGGGCGAGAGTCGTTTCGAGAAGCAGCGCCAGCAAAACCGCCTCTTCGGAGTCCTCGGGGATCACGCAACCTCTCGGAAATCTGATGATTGGTAACGGGAAAGGGAACAGAAAAAACGAGACGAAACGCCGTCGGTTAGTAACATGGAAGGGTAGCTAAAGAAGATAATAAAAAAAGAGAGTTGGAAGGGTGAGTGAGGATGGGAAAGGAGCAACCTCGCGCTGTTGGCGGTGAAGTTCGTTGATCTCCCGCTGGAGCTCCTCCTCCGTCTTCTCCGTGCTCCCCATCTGCGTCGCTCGTTTGGTGATGGAAAACCCTATTATTTTGTTTTTATTAGTATTTATTATCTTGCTTCAGTTGGTGAGCGTGGGATTTTTTTTTTTGTGTCTGTTCACCCAATATTACGAATTTAGTACCCAACTGAAAAAATTACGAATTTGGTGTCCACGCTGGCAAAAATTTTTTTTTTCGGGTACCGAACCAGTACCCGGTATTTTGTATCGGGTATACCAATACCCGGTATTTTTTTTTGAAAGCAAAACCCGGGCCAAAATCCCGGGTACTGGCTCGACCGGTAAAAAATACCGGATACCGGGCTAGTACCCAGGATTTTGGGCCGGGTATCGGCTAGCTCGGTATAAAACCGATACTCGGGATAGAATTCCTCTTCATTCGAACCTCCCCCAAAATTTGACCCCACCCGACCCCTCCCGACCCCACCCGACCCCACAAGGGGATTTTTTTGTGTGTTACTGTTCACCGAATATTACGAATTTAGTACCCAACTGAAAAAATTACGAGTTTGGTGTCCACGCTAGCAAAATTTTTTTTTTCCGGGTACCAAACCAGTACCCGGTATTTTGTACCAGGTATACCAATACCCGGTATTTTGTAACGATTACAAAACTCGGTACAAAATTCCGGGTACTGGTCCAATACCCGGTACAAAATTCCAGGTACCGGTTATCTACCGCCTGGGTCCAAAAATCTAGTTTAAAGGTTGGTTTGAGATTTTCTATCCACCAATAGTCGGGATTTTATACCGGATACTGGTCTATTTAATCAAATTTCTGAACCAGTTTTCTGGAAAAAAAATCCGAACACTTCCCCCCAAATCTGAATTTCTGAGTTCTTGAGCAAATCCGAGCGTTTATTGAAGCTTCATACAGGTACGTAGTTATAATTTATGTTTAATTATAGTTTGTTAAGAATTTTTGTGAATTTTTGTGAATTGTAGTTATTAATGTTATGTTAGTGTAGTTAATTATGGATTATAATAAAATTTAGAAGTTGATAAAGGTGGTTGTTGTTAGTTTTTGTTAGTTGAACAATCGTTACTGACTCTGTTGTTAAGGTTATTGTTAGTTAAACAATCGTTAGTAATTATGTTAATTACGCAAGTAATTTTGTGTTAGTGGTTAATTATTGATGATGGTGAAATTGCAAGTTGATAAATTGATTGATAAAGATGGTTGTTGTTAGTTTTGGTTTGTTGAACAATCGTCAGTAATTATGTTATTTATGCAAGTAATTTTGTGTTAGTCTAATTAATTAGTTTTATGTGTGAACATTTTTGTAATATTATTTATGTAGATCTGTCTAAATGTCTCGGCGAACTGTGCAAATTGGAGTGAAATATGAAGGAGCAATTAAGAGAAATAGACTTACTGGTTTTGAGTACGAAGGAGGGTGTGAAGTAAGGTTGAAATTCCACGAGGATAAGTTGACGTACAAGAGGTTACAGCGAAGAGTGTTTGAAAAGGTCCCGTTTCTTGATAACGAAGAATTGAAATATTTGGTATTTAGATGTCCCGTAGCTTCAGGAAAGTACCAAATGATTAGTATCGAAGACGAGGAAGATGTTGCCAATATGGTGCTGAGCATGGTTAACATATGCAGTGTAGAGGCAAGAGAAATATGGCTAGATATAATTGTGGAGAAGAGCATATGTGAAGTGCAAGCCGAGATTCCAGTAGGAGAAAGAGAAGCAGACGAAGAAGTTGATATGAGTTTGAACCCGTCTACTCTATATACACACACGAGCTTTGACTCGGATTATAGCGCAGAAGAAGAAGAAGAAGAAGAGGAGACAGAAGAAGAATCAGACGAGGAAGAAGATGATAACGATAAGGAAAGTGAAGAAGAAGAAGAAGGGGGTTTCAGCTGGAGCAAGAGGCAGAATCAATCTATTATGCACAGCTTCCCATTAGTCAGGGTCCCTCAGCGCCCATGACTGTATTTGCTGATAAATGGGGAAATGTCGATGATTCCAACAACTGTTGTGGGCTTTTGAAGGAAGGGAGCTTGTGGAAAATGAAAGAGGAAGCTATGCGGGAAATAAAGGCCTACTCAATAGCTGAGGGTCGAGAGTTTGTTGTACGGGAATCAAGGCCTAGTACTTATAGTGTTGAATGCAAAAAAAAAGTACAAGATCAGTGCAACTGGAAGATACATGTGTCGCATGATAGAAGAGATGAGCTATTTGCTTTTTGGAAAATTGTGAAACACATCCATCCACATACATGTGGTCGCTTTCGACCTAGCCAAGATCATCGTCACCTCTCGTCGAATCACATGGCTCAGATGATTACACACAGAGTAGCAGATGAACCAGATGTGTCTATCAAGTCTTTGTGGAATGAGCTGTTTGGTCGCCTGACGTATAAGCCTTCGTACAGAAAGACTTGGCAGGCAAGAGATAAGGCTTTCCAGTTATTATGGGGAAGTTGGGAAGAATCTTACAGTCGGCTACTAAAATGGTTTGCTGCATGTCAGGCAACTAATCCTGGGACTATTGTACAATGGGAGTATCTCCATAGTAGACCGGGAGATCACTACACAGGAGAGTTTGAGCCTGGCGTGAAGATGTTTCATCGAGTTTTTTGGGCTTTTGGGCCTTGCATTGAAGCTTTTAAGCACTGCATGCATGTTCTTCTAGTTGATGGCACTTTCTTGTACGAGAAATATAAGCATCACCTATTGATCGCTACTGCTGTTGATGGTAATACTGTCATAGTTCCGATAGCATTTGCTATCGTTGAAAGCGAGAACATTGACAGTTGGACATGGTTTATGCGTCAAATCAGGTTACACATCACCGATCAGTACGACATATGTGTTATCTCTGATCGACACCCGGGTATATTAAGAGCTATGACTGATGCACACGGTTGGGGGAGAGGTATGGGTGTTACACATCGATTTTGCCTCAGACACATTGCCAGTAACCTAAACAGAAATTTCAACAACCTTGCAATGAAGAATGTGATGAAGATTGCAGGTATTAATATCCTATCCCAAATACCTTTTAACTTTAATGTAAAATATTGTTCTGACTTAAAGTAAAATCAAACGTAATATTGCAGGGTATCAAGCCCAGCCGACGAAGTTATATGGGTATTTAACCCAAATCCAGCAGGTTGATGAAGCGGTCTATAAGTGGATGGTTGACCATGATGTACCAAAATGGAGTTTAGCTTTGGATGGTGGACATCGATAGGGAAACATGATGACAAACATTTCTGAGTGTGTGAACAAAGTATTCAAACATGCCCGATGACTTTCGATGACTGCAATGGTAGCAGAGATTTTTGTGCAATGTGCAAAGTATTTTCAAGAGAGAGCAACTAGTTGTATCGATGAGTGTGTTCCTGGATAGATAGTATTGAGTAAGAAGCTCCGTGCTAAGTTGGAAAAATGGGAGAAGAAAGCGCAAGGACATATCATGAATATGACCAATGCTCAAGTCGGTGAATTTGAAGTGATGACTAGGGGATCACAGCACAGGGGGAGAGGTGGAAATGTACATCGGGTGAATCTGGAAAGAGGAACCTGCCAATGTGGGAAATTTCAAGCATTTCACTATCCGTGTTCATATGCGATGGCTTGTTGTGTCAGTGGGGGCATTCAAGACTACACGGTTTATGTCGACCCTACTATCGCCTGGAGACGACACAGTTATATTAACAGCAGTTATTTGTCCCTCTAGGAAATCTGGCATATTGGGTACTGCTGATGAGTGTCAAAAACACTCATTATTTATGTATGTTTTAGTGTTGGTTTATCATTGTTCTTAGTCGATTTAGTGTGTTTTCATCTTAATGTGTGTTATCATGCATTATGTCTTTTAGTGTGGTCTTTTGTTCATCACTGAGTTTTCATGTTTTTAGGAGCTTATATGAGTAAAATGGAGGATGCTCAACTGAATGCACGAAGACGTGGCCAAAAGGGAGCATACAAAGGCAAGAATGGCAATCTGTAAGAGCATGGCGCACACCAATAAAGAATGGCGCACACCATCTAAGCCTAAGAAATGAGCAACGTCGTTGCTCGCGTACGCCAGGCCAGACCTCGCACGACTCAAATAATGATAACTTTTGCATACAACGTCCAAATGCGATGAGGGTTGGTGGAGTTGGAAAGAAGACATCCAGGGCTACAACTTTGTCTCTAATAGGCATCTTCAAATTCTGAGTCTAAAAGGTCCAAAACGCAAGAATGGCGTATGCCAGCGCCGTCTGGCGCACGCCAATGAAGCAAAACCAAATACATGGCGTACGCCAGGTGCAATTGGCATACGCCAACCCCTGATAGAGACAAAATTTGACCAACCCACTTGGTCATTTCAATGGCAAACATTGGAGGGGGCCATGACACTCGAGTTTTGGCCTCTGAAGATGATAAGAAACATGTATGGGGGACATCTTTTGTGAGTGGTTAGGATATTTAGATTAAAAATCATTTTATTTACTTTTGACTTTGGACTTATGTAATAATGTGTACATTTGTGTAAAAGAGGAGGAGATAAGGGAGGCAGAGAGTAGAGAGGCAAGAGAAGCCACAAAAATGTAACTCTTTGCAAGGAGGCAGGAACGTGAGGGGAGCTTGGAGGAGGCTTAGGCTTTATCTTCTTGAGCTTTCTCTATCCCTCTCTTTTATGTTCATGTTTCACTTGTCTTGCTTTGTATATATTATGTTGTTTGTTATTGTTGATTTGTGTGTTTAGTTGTTAAGTGGGTGTGATGCCTTGAAATCGTGCATGTAGCTACTGGTTTAGGGGATAAAAATGCTAAGGAATATGTTCTAGTTAATAAGCTTAATGCTTAATCATGGAATCACTTAGATTATGATTACTATTAGTTCTAGCCTTTGACAATGGTTTAGGATTAATTGGCTGTGATAAAATCTTTGTGAAACACCTAGGTTAAAGCTTAATCTGGATTGGCCACTTAGATGATGAACTCAGTTAATTCTTGAGACCGAGAGGAGATAGGATTAACGGACGAATTAACTAGATGATTAGTTACCTTGTGAGAGAGAGATCTTCCTTGGTAATTGATTGTCCACTGAGTGATATGCATAGTTGGTGCTTGGCTGAGTTTAGTTGGCTTTTGGGGTCGAGAGAACATCTTGCCATTCTAAGCTTAGTTAAGTATCGATTTAGACCAATCTAGCGCGAAAGTGTAGATTGGTCACCTTCAAAACACTCAGACCATATCACATACGTAATAAACCCCCTGAATTAAATGGTTACATTGGTTTTAAGTGTACCTTACTCACTTTTGTGCTTTAAATTGCTAAATCTCAGTTTAGTTAGTTACACCAGTAGACAGTTTTGCTTTTGCCTGATACCTGGCGTGCGCCAAGTCCTATCAGCGTATGCCAACCTAGACAAAACAAGAGACCTGGCGTATGCCAATCAGACCCAGACCACATAATCTCCCTCACAGAAGTGATCAATCATTCGTAGATTTAGATTTAGGTAGATCTTTCTCATTAATTTCATCCTAGACTAGCTAGCTAACCAAAAAGATAGTCTAAACTAATTCCTCGTGGTTCGACACTCTACTTCACTATTATTACAACGGGTGTTTGTTTGTTGGCACAAAAATCACCCTCGTCAATTGGCGTCGTTGCCCGGGATCTAGGCAAAGGATATTTGAGTAGGTTAGCAAATTGGGATTAGGACATTTTTATTTTTAGTCTTTATTAGTTTTAGTTTTTGTAGTGGTTGTTAAGATGGATTCCTTTGGTTACCATTGGTACCAAGGAATAGGGAGTTTGTTTTTAGAAGATGAAGTTGAGGATACACGTAGACGGGTGAAAGCAAAATAAAGAGAACCCAATCTCAACCAAACTCAAGTTTGGACTTGCGAGTGGTGCGGGTAGTTAGGACATAACAAAAATCAATATGAAGAATATTGGTTCGACACACCCCATAAAGCCTCCTCAGATCATGAAAATTTTGCGCTTAACAGCGAGGGGCAACATGACACCATTAGTAATCCAACATGGAGTGGAAATCCTTATTCCTCAAGTTGCAAAGAAGAAATACAACCCTTTAGGTTTGATCCCCTTGATGATAAAGTGGACTCGTTAGAAGCAAGGATGGAAAAGATGATGGAAAATGTTGAAGTGGTGCTTAAAAATTTTGAGGAGTTGTCTGCATTAGCTCAAACCTTTGAGAGATTGCAAGCTCACTCAGATGAAATTTGCTTCAATGCATATGCAAAAGATGCCTTCTCTATTCAACCATCTGATTTAGTCCATCATTTAGAGGAAGACATTGAAGTGCAAGTGGAGGATGACAATGAGCAAATGAACTTGAGAGTGAAGGAACAATCATATGTTCCTCCACCATCATACATCAATCCAATGTCATTCATTGAAGATCTATATAGTGTTGAAAATAAGGGTCGTCTTTGGGATTTTGAAACAGAGGACTGGTACCAAGAGACCCTAATGAGATCACTTATTTATACCAATGCACTTCCACTAGAGGATGAAAAGAATGAGGATAAGGAGGAAGAAAAAGAAGAAATAGAGTTTTTAAAAAGCAAAAAAATGGAGGTTGACGAACCTATGACTGTGCTAATTGCTTTTTACATCACTGTAGCTCAATCAAGGATTTGGCAAATATTGAAGATTTGGAGCAAAAAGAAGAAGCCATGTCTACGAAAGAGTCAAGTGTCATCCACCACAATATTCTACCTCGACTTCAAGATCCAAGAAGGTTTGCCAAACCTTTAATCTTGGATTTGGCTAGTGAAGGCAAAATACCCAGCCTTAATGATGAACAACCTCCCACTCTTGGTTGGGATTGGTTAGTTTTGGGTGAAATTAAAATATCTCACAATCCCATGTTTAATATGAGTGTCGTTGATCCTTTGGTTTTTTGGCACATGACAGTATTTTTGCGATTGATGAGAGATAAGAAGTTGCTCCTATATGATTGTTGTGCTCAACAATTTGTATAGAGGGAGATATTCGAAAAAAAGAGTGACTACAACAAGAATTGCACTAACTTACTAAATGTGCGTACCGTGTTACTACGTGGTGACCTCGTTAAGCTTAACGCTAAAAAGGCCGCCAGAAGAGGTAGTTCATTATGGTATGCCATTCGTGAGTTGTGTGGGTTGCGAAAGTAAAAATTGCACTTGTGACCCATCAGAATAGGGCGTCTGATTTTCAAGCTTTCCAGAAACGCAACGTAAATAAAATCCAAAAAAATTAGAAAATATAAAAAACAAAAAAATTAATTAGCATAGTTTGTATCATATGTATGTATTTTGTATTTTTAATGTTTGTATCATTATTGTTCAGTGTGTGTTATTTTATTATAAAAGTTGGCGTACACTAATTTTGCCAATGCTGAAGACCTGGCGCATGCCACTAAAGACCTGGCGTAAGCCAAGTAGGGCAGATTCCGAATCTATAAATTCAGAAGTCCGCCG
This sequence comes from Hypericum perforatum, assembly GCA_012979155.1. Taxonomy (NCBI): domain Eukaryota; kingdom Viridiplantae; phylum Streptophyta; class Magnoliopsida; order Malpighiales; family Hypericaceae; genus Hypericum; species Hypericum perforatum. Next base: position 190,032 of record SOPF01027475.1, read on the forward strand.
CTTTTTGCCATAACTTACCCACATCCAAAATTTTCACCCATAAAAATCTCAGGCTTGAGCCTCCCCGACCTCTAACAGACATTACGGCCGGAACGACTTCTCTAATGGCGGGTGATGAAGGATCCTACGGAGAATATTACAGGAAGACTTGAAGGGAGTTTCTTTTTCTTGTATTTTTATTTTTCTTTTGTTTTGTTCTATTTAGTTATACGTGTTATCTCACTGAATTTTGTTCTTTCATTTATAGCTGTGACTTTAAGTGATATTGTATTTATCTGTTTACTCTTGTGTTTGCTTTCTTATCTTTATTTTGTGTTTTCGAGATCTATTTATTCATATCTTTGGTGATCTGGTACAGAAGTGTTCCAATTTGAGCTATGCAGGGTTCGATCTCCTTGCTACTTCTTAACGTACTAGATCATCGAGATAAAACTGTCTCAAATTTGTTTTCTTTTTTGTAATTAGGTGTTTATTAGTATCTTAACCACATTGAGGACAATGTGTCATTCAAGTGTGGGGGAGGGTTCCCTTCAGGAATCTTCCTTGTTATGTGTATAATGTTTATATTTGTGTATGTAGGTTTAGACTTGGCATGAATTTTTTAAAATTTTGACCCCCCTCAAAAATTTTCAACTTGTGTTAGAATTTTATCAAACTCTTAGTTAGGAATTTAATTCGAACACAAAGCCTAGGAATTAGTAGAAACCTCACACTCAGTTGTTTAGACTAGTAGTTTCATTATGTAGACTAGACTAGAGGGTTGATGAGTGTGCACCTTGTGAGGATTTGAGCTGACGGATGAGACACCAGTCTCTATTTTTCATGAGATGCATACTAGTGTTAGTTAATCGAGGCATCCTACTAGTACTTATCGTAGTCTAGGTTGTGTGAAAGTTAGTGAGATTATGGGGCATTCTTTGATATTCGAGCCTAGAGCTTTAGAGACAAAATCCTTAAATTATTCGTTGTTTTCACCATTTAAGCCGAGCCTTTTCTTGATCTTAGATTAGGAAGCCGATTCAAAACCTACATTATCCATCTTCCTTACCTTTGATCATCTGATTCGAGGATGTGAGGTTTGCATGTGTATTGGGTTTAGTTGGTAGCTTGGTTTATTTTCGGTGATATTTGTGGGATGTTTTAGTATGGCCGAGTAAGAAGCCGAGTCTTTGCCTAAATCATGCCAAGAATGTATAGTTTGTGAATGTTGTTAATAAACAGAAAAAGAAAAAAAGGAAGTGAAAAAGAAAGAAAATGAAGTGAAAAAGAATGTGAATTCAAATAAGGCATGTGTTTGGGCATAACTTGTGCTTCTAGGTCTTAGTTCATTGGGATACTTGGGGAGTGTATTTAATTTATCTTTTGTGAGAATGTTTAGACTAGACGAGTGATTAGTTGCATTTGTGACATATCCTCAGATTGGGTGGTTTAGCCACTTCCATATATTTTTACCTCACCCTGAACTTCAGTCCCATTACAACCTGATGAAAAAACCCCCCCGATCATTGACAACTATTGCGACTTTTAGATAGCGCTGAGTAGGACGTAGGATACTTTGAGATATTGACCTGTATGCGAGTGATAGGAAGTTGACTATACACATTATATGAGTGATACACTTTACTATCCTTGAGAGTTTAACCTTCTAGTGTCTTTTACGTAGAGTTAACACTTGTTTAAACAATAGTGTCGAGGTGACTACTAGTTTGTAGTGTTTTGTGTTTTAGAATTGATGAACTAACTAGGTTTATGATGAGATTTTAATATAAGTTGATGTTTTTGAGGGAAGTTAAGTTTTGATCGAGTCTTGCCAAGTCTTTACCTTGTTTTGTGTTTGTGTGTGCTTTTTGTGATTTTTGTTTTGTCGTTGTCCGCATTTGTGTTTTGCTTGGGGACAAGCAAAGATTCAAGTGTGGGGGTGTGATGAGTGTCAAAAACACTCATTATTTATGTATGTTTTAGTGTTGGTTTATCATTGTTCTTAGTCGATTTAGTGTGTTTTCATTGTCTTAATGTGTGTTATCATGCATTATGTCTTTTAGTGTGGTCTTTTAATTGACGAGGGTGATTTTTGTGCCAATAAACAAACACCCGTTGCAATAATAGTGAAGTAGAGTGTCGAACCACGAGGAACTAGTTTAGACTATCTTTTTGGTTAGCTAGCTAGTCTAGGACGAAATTAATGAGAAAGATCTACCTAAATCTAAAGCTACGAATGATTGATCACTTCTGTGAGGGAGATTATATGGTCTGGGTCTGATTGGCGTACGCCAGGTGTGGCTGGCATACGCTAGGTCTCTTGTTTTGTCTAGGTTGGCGTATGCTAATAGGATTTGGCGCACGCCAGGTCTCAGGCAAAAGCAAAACTGTCTACTGGTTTAACTAACTAAACTGAGATTTAGTAACTTAAAGCACAAAAGTGAGTAAGGTACACTTAAAACCAATGTAACCATTTGATTCAGGGGGTTTATTACGTATGTGATATGGTCCGAGTGTTTCGAAGGCGACCAATCTACACTTTCGAGCTAGATTGGTCTAAATCGATACTTAACTAAGCTTAGAATGGCAAGATGTTCTCTCGACCCCAAAAGTCAACTAAACTCAGCCAAGAACCAACTATGCATATCACTCAGTGGACAATCAATTACCAAGGAAGATCTCTCTCTCACAAGGTAACTAATCATCTCATTAATTCGTCCGTTAATCCTATCTCCTCTCGGTCTCAAGAATTAACTGAGTTCATCATCTAAGTGGCCAATCCAGATTAAGCTTTAACCTAGGTGTTTCATAAAGATTTTATCACAGCCAATTAATCCTAAACCATTGTCAAAAGGTAGAACTAATAGTGATAATAATCTAAGTGATTCCATGATTAAGCATTAAGCTCATTAACTAGAACATATTCCTTAGCATTTTTATCCCCTAAACCAGTAGCTATATGCACAATTTCAAGGCATCACACCCACTTAACAACTAAACACACAAATCAACAATAACAAACAACATAATATATACAAAGCAAGACAAGTGAAACATGAACATAAAAGAGAGGGATAGAGAAAGCTCAAGAAGATCAAGCCTAAGCTTCCTCCAAGCTCCCCTCACGTTCCTGCCTCCTTGCAGAGAGTTACATTTTCGTGGCCTCTCCTGCCTCTCTACTCTCTGCCTCCCTTATCTCCTCCTCTTTTACACAAATGTACACATTATTACATAAGTCCAAAGTCAAAAGTAAATAAAATGGTTTTTAATCTAAATATCCTAACCACTCACAAAAGATGTCCCCCATACATGTTTCTTATCATCTTCAGAGGCCAAAACTCGAGTGTCATGGCCCCCTCTAATGTTTGCCATTGAAATGAGCAAGTGGGTTGGCCAAATTCTGTCTCTGTCAGGAGTTAGCGTACGCCAATTGCACCTGGCGTACGCCATGTATTTGGTTTTGCTTCATTGATGTGCGCCAGACGGCATTGGCATGCGCTATTCTTGCGTTTTGGACCTTTTAGACTCAGAATTGGAAGATGCCTATTAGAGATAAAGTTGTAGCCTTGGATGTCTTCTTTCCAACGCCACCAATCATCACATTTGGAAATCGTATGCAAAAGTTATCAGTATTTGAGTTGTGCAAGGTCTGGCCTGGCGTACGCGAGCAACGACGTTGCTCATTTTTTAGGCTTAGATGGCATTCGCCATTCTTTATTGGCGTGCGCCATGCTCTTACAGATTGCCATTATTGCCTTTGTATGCTCTCTTTTGGCCATGTCTTCGTGCATTCAGTTGAGCATCCTCCATTTTACTCATATAAGCTCATAAAAACAAGAAAACTCAGTGAAGAACAACTGCCAGAAGATCAAACAGTTACTAGGCTTATTCCTGACGAAAGGACTGTGTAGAATATAGGTCGACCAAAGAAGCGAATACAGAATGAGATGGACGGACCACCGGCGCACATCAAGTGTACTTTATGTGCTGGAAGAGATCACGTCCGAGCTAATTGTACGGATATTGCACATGTTGCACAATACCAAGCTGAGAAGGCAGCACGAGCTGTAGCATGGGCTGCAGCTAGGGCAGCAAATGCAGCAGCAGATCAGCCTAGTACTAGTAGACATCGTAGGCAGTGAATCTTATAGTTCGTCTCTTATGAGATGCTATAATGTGTAACCTACACTTTTGAGATGTGATAATGTGTAACCAAACTTTTGAGATGTTATAATGTGTTTGTTTGATGTTGCTTGTTTGTGTTTCTAATATTCAGAAATGAGCAGGCACGACAAGGCTGTAGTTGTTTCTGATGATGTGGGTGTGGACGAGTAAGAGTACCATTCTCTACCGCCTGTCATCTACCTGCCAAGCAAGTTTATGCAGGACTGCTATGACTCAAAATATGGCAGCATATTCAGACGCCTTACTATCCCACCCAGTTGGGTTGACCCAATAGCCAAGGCACAGGATGAGAAAGCAAAGGCCAAAGCTGAACAAGAAGATGCAGTAAAGGCCAAGGCAAAAGCAAAGGCGCTCAAAGAATTATTTGGCGAGCCAGATGCGTGGACGCGTGCCATGGCCTATATTCGTGAAGAAGGTATTCATTCATGTTTTATTTCACCGAAAGTAGTATACTTATTAATATACAAATGTCTACGTATACAGGTTTGACTTACAAGAACACAGGAGTATTTCGTAGGACTTCACTATATAAGTTCAAGTCCATCCAACATGACTGTATCGTCAAAGATGTAATGTCACTCCAAGTACGTTGTAGTTCATTTTGTTATTACGACTTACTAATTAATTATTTTCCAATCGTCAGATGATGATGGTGCTTGTTTCGAGTATGCGTAATTATGGTGAAGACAAGGGTTATAGTTTTGCAGATTTCGAGGTTATATCTCTGAACAGTTTAAGTCATATTACAAACATAACCGTTACCCAACTAATAAAATTATATTTATATTGATGTTGTCGTACAGGACGAGTCCGGTGAGTGTCATGGTTTTATAACTGATACAACTGGGACTATACATCCTGGGTGTGCTCTCCTTCTTCTCAATGTAAGCCTCTGTTATAGTAAGTACTTATATAGTCTTATGCATATCTGTCAACTTTCTTGACAAATATACTTTTTGTAGGTGAAGGTCAAGGTGAAGTACAATTACACGAATAAACTTAACATATCGTCAGAATATGTATTCAAGGTCTTTCCGAAGAAAGAAGATGGAAGTTTGGGATCAAGTAGGCGTACGCGTTCTTGATAGTCGGCTGTATTTCGTTGGAATTCGTTGTACGCATTGTTTGACTTCGTTATCGTTGTGTTACTTAACGTAATTAATGTTTTCAAGGTTGGTCAGACTTATCTTTCTCACCTATTGTTGTAATACGCATTGGAAAATAGAAAGTAAATGAGGTGTAAATGAAGAACACAACGAAAACATCCAAGTATTGTTAGTACAAGATAAGCGTAAGAACAATCTAAGTGTGACTACTTTTTCTTCCTCTGCTCGTAATGAATGTTTCCCCACTTTCTCTACCCAGTCTTAACTAGACATGATTCCCTCCTGCACTCTGGTTCAGCCTCTCTTGCTTGATGGTGAGACTGAACGCGAATTGGCCTATTCTGATGAGGCATGACTGGGGGCCTGTCAGAGGGTTCTCCTTCCGATAAGGTGGAACTCTCGTCGTAGTCATCGCTACTTAGCGTAGTCGTCGGCTGTGGCACCACAATACCTTGCCTGCTCAAAGAAGAATAAATATGTAACAAAACCAAAAAATGCTAAATCAGGTTATATTGTTTAAAACAACTACAAATACCAGGGCGGGACAAAGCCGGATGTGTGTGCCACCGATTGCTGCTGCTGAGGACAAATAGGCACTGGTACTGACACTGGTACCGTCACTGTCGCGAATGCTGATCCCGGCCCAATATCTGGTACTCGCCCACCTGGAGACATGTGGAAAGCTGGACTACCATACATGGAGAAATCGGGGTTGAAAAATAGATTTCCCCCCATCTGGTCTCCAAGCAGTCCTCCAGTAGGTCTGCTACTATGTAAACAATAAAGTATATGATCATTATATAATTTCAAAGCGGTTAACTCATGAATTAGACATGAGACATACCTTAACAAAGATTGCATGGAGTCCGTAGAAGTGTCATGTAGAGGCTCAGGCGGGGGTGTCACCTGCCTCGAGGGCTGAGTACCTAAGGGCTGCCCTATGTAATCGTCCCACTATCTCGGGAGCTGAGAACTCTCTGGCTGCCCCATGTAGTCGGGCCATAATCTCGAGGGCTGAGAACTCTCTGGCTGACCCATATAGTCGCCCCACTGCATCGGAGGGGTATCGCTCTCCAGAACTGAATACCCCATTGGCAACTTCTACTGTCGACTAAACAGGTTTGTCTGCCGCCATGTAACCGGAACTCGTTCTCCATCCGGTATGTTATATACCATGGCAGGAGGAGGCAGTAGAGGTGGCTACTCTAGGGGAAGGTCCCTGTACCGTCTGTCCTCACCATGGAATCGCAACGCCTGCTCGGATAATGACCTCAACTGAGAATTAGGCTGCGTGCCGTGCCGAACATGCTCAACAGCATCCATCTTCAGATTATGAATGAAAACATATTTTAAGTAAATATATATAATAACAACATAGTCAAAAATATACAAAAGGTTTTCAAGAGTACTAACACTTCTGTGGTGCGCTGCTCCATCATGGCTAATGAACCGGCGGGTATGCCATCTGTACCAGTCTATATATCGATCACAGTAGTAGACCGATAAGTATACTGTGGGTACTCCCAGGCTACACACGTAGGTGTATCGATAGTCACTCCATAAGCTAACGTGCCCTGGAAATAGGTCACCCCACTTCGTGCCTCGCTGCCCACGGCCACCTTTGGCAGCAGTGTGCGTCCTAGCATCAGGTTGCGACGGGTCTGGAATACCCTGGATGTACCCGAACTACCTAAACATCCGGTCTGGGTAATGCCACTCTATTGCGTAGAAAGAGATCAGCGCCACTCGTGCCAACCACAGGCGTCAATCTCGATGGCAAATACCAGGCAAGTTGGCAATAATGCCGTCGATGTACGAAACCCATACGACCTACGATAAAAAGAATAAGTACTTCTAATTACTAAACTTGATGTATTTGAAAAATAAGAGAGTTTATTACTTACATCTTCATCTCTCATGTTGTCCAGTTTGCTCCGATAGACTGATACTAGAACACACTTTTTCGTAACGCACTGGTTCACCTCGCCAGACCATATACAAAATCAAGTTTGCATATTATAAAAATTACTCGCCAAATGATAATTAATGAATATGTGTGATGAAGAATAAATGATTCCCTGATGCCCAATGCCTGATCATACTCTTGAACCTTTGGCTGCTTTAGGGCAAACTAAAGTGGCAGGATTCTCTCGGCAGCCCATATCGTCAGGAGCATGAGATCTCCGGCAACAGCGATTGCTGACTTACTAGTGGCCCTACACAAATGATGATACAGATGTGCAAGGCAGGTACTGCCCCAGTTATAGGATGCTATTGAATCGAAATCCAATAGCATCAGCAACCAACAAATGTTGACCCGTGTATTGCTCGTCTCTGAAAATAGGATGGAGCCTATGACCTGTATTATGCTCACCCGAACATAATAGCGAACTATCTCGTCGTCTGCATCCTCTAGTAGATGCACCAGATTGTAATGCTCCTCGAACCACTTCAGCTTTATCATGTTGCCGACTGCCATGTCATCTATCTCCTTTGGATTCCTACCAAAGTAATGCACGCACATCTCTGGCCAATCTGCCGGCGTCTGATCTCCTGTCACTGGCATGCCATCGATCGGGAGTCCATATAGAATAGTGACATCCTGTAGCGTGATTGTCATCTCTCCTACTGGCAGGTGGAAGGTATGTGTCTCTGGTCGCCATCGCTCTACCAGAGCTGTAACAACCGCTGCCTCGATCGGGACATGACCAATGCACTATATGTCCCAAAAGCCTGCCATCTTCATGTAACATCTAAATGCATCGTTCACCACTGGCTTCTGCTTCCAAGCCCATCTGTACAGCTTCAGCGCGCCATCCAGATCATAACTACCTGCGCCACTTGGAAGCTCCGCATTACAAATGCTCTGTGATCGATGCACATCTTGATACTTTAGCAAACTGCGGTCGGCAGGACCACCATCACCCAAAATGTCTCCCTCCTGCTGTGCTGCCATTACTAATGTCTACGTTCAAGAAAACATATACATGTTCAAACATTCAGGGTCCATCGTCAAACACTCAAATTCAAAGTCAAACATTAAAATTCATAGTCTAACTTTCAAATCCATATTGAAATTTTTTTTATGGTGCTACTGTTTACGTTTAATTTCCAAAATAGTACACCAGTGACAAAATTCCAAGTTTGGTGTCCAGCGTATACCCGACAAAATTACAATTCATTCCATGCTGGACACCAAACTAAAAAAATTGTCATTTGGGTACTATTTTGGAAATTAAACATGAACAGTAATACCATAAAAAATTTCCAATATTATTCATATTCAAACATTCAAATTTATATTCAAATAGGGGTGACTTTGGCACAATCGTGTAAGGAGTGGAGGATGGTTTCCTGTCTATTTCGATAGCAAGGATAGGTAGCAAACCAAAGCAATGTATTAGTGAGTAGCTTCCTATGTCCTACAAGCCAGGCAACTTACTTAAGGCACAATGGTCCATTCTACTTCCATAGTTTTTGCTTAGGCTCTATTTTTATTGACTAGTTCCCATTCCTCAAGAAGAGCATAAGCTGACTTAGTAGTAAAGACCCCATCATTCTATTCAGCCCTCTTTGGTATGAGAGAACTAGAGTACTAGCAAGAGCTGCAATGGTAGATGGTCGTAAGAACTCTTCGAGAAGTTCCTAATCCCAAGACCCATAAGAAGTGACCACTTTATTCACCATGATCTCTAATAAAGTATCTAGAATCGGCTTTGTGTACTCATCGATCGGAGGCCCTAGGTTGGCTAACCATTTATCCTTCCAAAATCACACCATGATACCATTCCTAATCACCCATCTCACTTCTTGCAACATTGTCGGCCATACGGAGGTAATAATTTTCCATAATGGTGAGTTCGTCTTCTTGCTTTGGACTAGGGGTGTAGGAGTTTCAGACTTCACATATTTATACTATAGTACTTGAGTCTAAAAGAATTTTTTATCAGAGATAATTTTCCATGCCAACTTTACTAGCAAGGCAAGATTTTGACTCCTAAGGTTTTTAAAACCTAGTCCTCCATCCTTCTTTGTTGAACATACTTTACCTTAAGCTAAAAGATGTAGTTTCCTATTACTAGGTGTAGATCCTCATAGGAACTCCCGCTTAATTTTTTTCGATCTTATCACAGATTCCCAACGGGATCTTAGCTATTTGTATGGCATAGGTTGCAAGTGCGGCTATCATTGATTAAGCTAGAGTCGTTCTTTTCGCAAATGAGAGTTTATCTATACTCCAACCTGAAGCCTAGAGTACACTTTCTCCAAAATAAAGTTGTAGGTGTTTTAGTCACTCTCTCATGTATCAATGGCATCTAATATATTTTCCTAGGTTAGGAGTGAGTGAAACTCTCATCATATGTGCTAGTTCTTGAGCTAGGAATCTAGTGACATTCTTGGACACATAGAGCTTAGTCTTACCATTATTCATCATTTGACTTGAGAAGAAGCAAAAGTCATCAACCACTGTGAGTAGCACGTTAGCTTGTGATTTACTTGCCTCAGCAAACAAAAATAAATCATTAGAAAAGAAGGGGTGAGAGATTCAAGGTCCCCTTTGAGAGGTCTTGAATGGCTTCTACTCTTTGTTGTCTACTCTCGCTTGGATCATATGTCCTAGTTGCTCAAGGCATAAGACAAAGAGGTAGGGAGATAGTGGATCTTCTTGCCTCAAGCCTCTCATCAGATTAAAGCTCCCAATTACTTCTCCATTCTAGACAACCTGCATGGAGACTGAAGTAATACAAGCCATAATCACATTAATCACATCAACAGGAAGGAGGAGGAAGCAGAGAGTTTTCTTTATGAACTTCCAACTCATTCAATCATATGCTTTTGCTAGCTCAAACTTTACGGTCATTAACCCTTTCACACTACGATGGTTTTTTATTGTGTGAATTGCCTCTTGCGCCATGATGATGTTATCCTTAACATTACTGTCACGACCCAGAAATAGGATTGACAAATCTTCAAGGTAGAAGAATATCCCGAATGACACCAAAGTTTATTATACATAATTTCAACATCCAAATATCTTTGACAAAAGAAATTATAGGAAAAGTCTTATAAATAAAATCCTAAAGCTCAATTAATGGCGATAGCCTTATTAATGCAAAAGTACGTTGTGAATATGCATGCACTGGAACTCCCTAATTCTAATCTCTTACCTGACGAGGGTATTTTTGACAACACCTATTGCAATAAAATGAAGTAGAGTGACGAACCACGAGGAACTAGGTTTAGGCCACCCTTTTAGTTAGCTCGCTAGTCTAGGACAAATAAATGAGAAGGTTTTACTAAATCTAAACAAGCACATGATTACTTAAAATAAAACACGTAAATGATTACTTGAAATAACACTACTACTAAATAAAAATATTTTACAAATAAAATAAGAGTGGACTAGGTACCAATAACAACCTAAATAACCAAATGACTCAAGGGGTTTATTAAGTTCGTGTTATAATCTGGGTGTTTCTAGGATAACTAATCCGCGCTCTCGCCATGAACAGTCTAAATTGATGCTTAAGAAGGCTTAGGTGAACTAAATGTGCTCTTGCTACTAAATAGTCACCTAATCTCACTAATTACCAATTATAATTATCACCCTTAGGACAACTAATTATCTTATAAGATCTCTCATCAAAAGAAAACTAATCAACTAGTCAATCGATCCAATAATCCTAACCCCTCTCGGTGATTAGCATCAAACATAATCATAGTCTAGGTGATCAATCAAAACCAAGCTTTAAGCTTATTAACTAGAACATAATCCTAAGTATTTTAACCCCCTAAATCATTAGCTAAGCATATGTCATCAAGGCACCACACCCACACAAAAAGAACTACTCACACAAATCAAATGAGAAACTCAACATATTTATTAAACCATGCAAGAAAATCATGAACAACAAAAAAAAGAGAGAGAAAGGGAAAACTCAAGATGATCTTCAAGCTTCCTCCAAGCCTCTCCTCCAAGTTCTTCACAATCTCCTTATGTTCTCTCCCCCTTCCCTCCAAGAGAAAATATTCCAAGTCTTTACAATGATAACAGATGAGTGGAAATAAAAGTTAAAGTCTAAAGTTATCAATAATACAAAAGTTGTCCCTCTCAAATTTCTCCTTTATCCCCTTATCATAAGTTCATTTCTCTTCCAAGATGGAAGCCACGAATTTGGCCAAGAAGCCTAACATGGGCCCAAAACAAGTCTTGAAATTCGGCCCACTCGGAGGAATTTTCACTAGAACTGAACCTCAACATTAAACTTAACTTGTGTGCTTCTTAGACTTCAACTTTGAAGTAGCCTGTTAGAGACAAAGTTGTAGCTCCAGATATTTTCTTTCCAGAGCCATCTCATTCTCCTCCATCAGACTTTGGATGAGAGAGTTATCAACATTTTAGTCACAAGAGGTCACTAGTTCAATACGAATTCTTTAACCAACTATATATCTAACTAATAAATAGAACTTAGGAATCAAACATAATCGGTACTCTAACAAACTATTTAGCAAATGTGTATTCATGATAGGAAGTCTCCTAACCAACTATTTAGCCAACTACATGACCATGAGGGAAAGCCCTCTAGCCAACTACTGATTTAATATCGTAGGTCCCCTAGATGACTACACATTCATAACAAACATTTTCCTAGCCAACTAATGAATAATCTCGTAGGATTTTCGTATATCATACATCCTTTATTATACATTCATTCCATATGAAATCAATTCAAGTTCATATCATTACCGAATTTCATGCTCATATTCATATCAATCTCATAATCAAATAAATATTCAGACTCTTAAAAATACTAGACTAATTGTATAAACGTTCAACCTCATCACATACTCAATATAACGTACAACGTATCAAACAATTAATCCAATCACATGTCATAGACCAAGTTATATAGACAAGATTTATAGAATCAATTAAGTTCTAATACATAAGAGTATTTCATCCAATTCGATCATAAGTTCATGCATAATCAGTATAAAAACAAAAACCCAAATCCCAGTGAATCCAGGCTAAAAAGATTCATGGTCGCAGGCTAGTAAACTAAAGAATATTCAGTTATTTCATGGCAGAAACACAAGCTATTAGGGTTCGTTGGTCACTAGTGGTAAGTTAGAGACTATTAACATATTCAACTATTTCATAGCAAAACACAAGGAATTTGTTGGTCACTAGCAGGTAAGTTAGAGGACTATTAATATATTCAACTATTTTACTATAAGAGAAAGCCATTCTCCTCTGCGGAACGACAATTAATTAAATTTGTTAACACTTAGAAAAATTGCAGACCAAACAATACCAGGGATTTGACATTGATACGTGCAGAAAAAACTAGGACAAATCACAGTAAAAAACAAAAATAATTGAATAAGAATAATTAAGAATTTATAATAAACTCATATGTACTAAGATCAAGGATGAATTTCACTCATAATCACGCACCCTATGGTTCCCTATCAATTTCCTCGATTCTTACAGTCTTGCTCTCTAATCCTTGTGACCCCTCTTTAATCTGACCATTCCTTCACCTTCAAGCAGTAAGAATAATCCACAGAGATAAGGGCGGCCAATCCTTATTTAAGGTGAAAGACAGACTAAAAATCCTAATTAGGGTGTTGGTGGAAAACTTCCATATGGTTCCTAAATCATTTAATACATACTTATAACTACTCAAAAGTTATTTTATTTGGTATCAGAGTGACCTCGGCTTGTACAGTATGATTTGGGGATCGAATGTACCTACAAGCGAGGGATTCTAGGACTGTATGTGTGTCTGGCATGACAAGGAAGTTGAGTATTTAAGGAGGGATGAATGTGATACCCCATATACATATTGTGTGAAATGCTTAAGTGATTTGATTGTTACCATCCATATCAACAAGGTGCACCTTCTTTTCAAATACACATCCTAAAAGAACTATGATGTTAAATGCATTTTACCGAAGGCAGGATTAGGATGGATGATCTTCTAAGGAAGTTTTCCCAGGGTGCATGCAAGTGAGGACAAAGTATGCAAGAAAGACTCGTGTTAGTACAGTAGAGTTAGTTGGTCAAATTTTGAGGCATTATAATTACGTCTTGGGACAAAGCTATTTTGATTGGGGGCAACCCAGAGGGGCATAAGCACTTGAAGTCTTCTAGCCAAAAGTTTAATAACAATCTTAAGGGGGTGTTGCACAAGCTGATGGCTTGAAATGGGCCGAGATTTGGGGGTGGGGTTCCTTTGGGATAAGTGCAATAATAGTGTTATTAACTTTCATCATGATATTCGGATGAGAAAAGGCTTTTTGGACAAAAGAGATAATTGAATCCTTGACAATATTCTAATAGAAGAAAGCATGGAGTCCATCAGGTCCAGGTGCCTTAAGAGGTCCGATCAAGAGTATCATATATTTTATTTCTTCTTCAGTTAGGATGGATCCTATCAGCCTTAGATGCTTTTTCGATAATTTGGCTAACCCATTGGCTACAATTTGGTCTTTTAGAGGTAGTCCCTCCTCTCTGAACTGATCTTGAAAGTGTTTGATCATAATTTCTTTCACCACATCTATCTCAGTTACCCAGTTGCCATCTGTATTTTTAAGTGCCTCAATCTTATTAGCCTTGCATCTGAACAAAGTAGAGACATGGAAAAAACTTGTATTATGATCGCCATTCATAAGGAATTCCTTTCCAAATTTTTGCTTCCAAAGAACTTCCTCATGTTCTAGTGTAGTCTCCTACTCAAGCCGGAGTTCTTGTTATAAGTTCCTTAGAAATCTATTCCTTCCTCACTCTAAAGCTTTTTAGATGCCTCCTAACCTTTTAATCAACTTATCATTGTGTTGGGTTATATTGCTAAAGTAATCTTTGTACTACCTAGTGACTCAATGCATAAACTAAGCACACGCGACAAGTAAGGGCTCCTTTATTTTCCACGCTTCTTTGACAAAGGAGAGAAAGTGTGTGTCTGTTTGCCAAGCTACTTGGAAGCGAAAAAGCTACCATTATGATATGAGTTAAGGAGAAGATTGTAGTTAATAAGTATGGGATAATGGTCGGACTTTCATCTAGGTAGGTGAACCACTTTGGCCTCTAGAAAATTGACTCTCTAGTCGACGTTAGCCAAGGATCTATCCAATCTTTCATGAATGTTTCCCCTCACCTATATAAAATGGAGCCCAGAAAACCTAAGATCCATAAGTCTATAGTCTTCGATCCATTCTTTAAACTTGGTATATTTGGTTCCTCTAATCGGAGCACCACTATTCTTGCCATCAGAAGCAAGAAATATATTAAAATTCTTAGTGACTATCCAAGGACCCATCATGTGACTTGCAAACTTACGTAGATTGGCCCATAGCTCCTCCCTAACATTAGCTTTGAAGTGGCCATAGATAGCTGTGAAGCACCTAGTCTCAAGTGAATTACCAATAGCCATGTTGGTAAAATGGCGGTCAATCTTGACGATCATAATTGGAGATGCCATATTGTTCCATAGCTACTAGATTCTCCCCGAGTGTCCCTACATAGGAGATTGTACTAAGTTAGTGAATTTCAACTATCGTGATATATTTTCAACACATTTGCTTGAAATCCAAGTTTCAAGAAGAATGAGGATGTCAAGTTTGTGCTGTGTTATCAGCTATTTAATAGAAGTAATAAATTTATTGCTTGCAGCTCTTTGGTAATTCCAAACCAAGATATTCATTAAAATAAAAAGAAGAAAACGATGGGACACAAGTAGGGGATAGAAAGGCTTAGTGGGTGGGTTGTTGGTTGGTAGCCACCACATCCACTAATTCTTCATCCACTAGTAGTACTTCGCTATTATCCTTGGTTTGCATAGGCTGGTCTCCTCCCTAAAGGTTTATCAAGATAAAATCTAGGGGGATGTCCCAAAATTTGTTCCTTGGGTTTAGGGCTTCTAGGAATATTATTTCATCCTCTACTGGAATGTATATGTCCTATAATACAAGACCCATTAAGCATATCTTCTCTAGCAGGGCTATGGGGCCCTCAGGTTAGGGCGGGTGGGGGTAAAGATCTTTTCATCAATGGTGTGTATCGCATGAGTACCTATATATTTTGTATAATCCTTTGGCCCCTTACCTTTTTTCTGTGATAGGGTCAGGGTGCCATACTTTGACTTTATCAGGGTTGGTAGTAATGATGTAGCAACTAGTGACTATATAGTTTACTTTGGCTTATTAGACCTATTTGACACCTTTGTAGCTCTATCTTGGGTGTCCATATGTGGCCCATTATGTTTATCTATACAACCTTTGCTAATGCTTTCTAGGTTGGGTTGGCTCGTTATGGGCTACCTCATTATGGGCTTTTTTCTGGTATTGACTTATATAGGGTTATGCTTTTTGCTTGTTGCTTTTCAGCTATTATCTTAGGGGCCTTCTGTGCCTATTCCTCATCCTTGGTCAGACCTGGCTAAAACACGTTAAAAGTATTAGATGAAATAAGAGTGCCAGTAGCACTTACTTTTATTTCCTAGAGGAGCTCTTTTCCATATCTGTGTTAGAGTTTCTTGTCCTTGGGGCTACAGCCTGAATTCGTCTTCTCCTTTGTCTTTTTTGGACCACTATCTAATCACCAAACTTGTTTGCAAATTCTGGTCAGTTTGGCAACTTTGAAGCCTTCGACACCATCATCGGGATTCTGTTCTTGTTGTCAAGCACCACTCTAGCTTGACAACCAACCTCAGTATGCCCCTTACATACTATAGTTGTAGCAAATTAAATGTAGCCCCCTTATATTGAAATTGGTTTACTCGTCAACATATACGAAATATGAACAATAGAGGTTTAGTCAGATCAACCTCGACACATATTCAGACAAAGCTTGCCTATTTCTATTCTTTGATTATGGTGTCAATTCGATGTGCCAAATTCTAGAGAAATCTACCATTGTAGTATTCCATAAGTAGACAAAATATCCTGACCCAGGCAACTACCTACGAGGTTGTGATATTCTTTAGATAGAAGTTATGTTCTCACCTTTGCACCATGATATAATGGCCAGCCACCATCCATGGTTTTCCAGTGAGGATGTGTTGGTATTCCTCGTTCGATGCTAGCCGAACAAGGTAAAACCCATATTGTAGATCCACCATGTAGAAGTCTGTAGGGAGACCCTACATTAGCACCAGCCTTCTCTTGAGGTAAAGGTAGGATACTTTGTAGTCTAAAACTTTAGTAATCAGGGTCTTCTACCACAGTCTCCTCATCTCGATCTTTTTGGCTTTAATGAGGCAGATCGTGGGGCAAAATTGATCATCCTCTTCTTCTCTCTCCGAGTTGCTAAAGACTAGCTTTTTTGGGTCGAAGGCAAATAGTTGGGTTCCGCTATTATGTGAGTGGGTCTCTTGGTCTCCCATAGTAGCATCTTTGAAAGAAAGTTTCCTTTGCCTTATCTCCATGGAAGACATTTTTTCTTGCATTTGCGACTCAATTGAGGCATCATTTCCTGTCCAGACCTTCTTGCCTCCTCTCGGTGGGGTTTCCACAACTTATGTTGATGGGTTGGGGCCTCCCTAAAGGGGTCCCTCCATGTTCCTGGCATGCATTTGGGGAGAAAGAGGGAAACTCTCTCTCTACTTGGAAAATTCCTTAGAACTTGGAAAATTCCTTATAAACTTGGAAAATTCTCTTGGGGTAACCAATTTGGTACACACCATTACACTTCTCTTACCACCTTAACTTGACTTTGGGCTTTTAGGCCTACTTGGGCTCAGTCAATTTCAACAATCATCTACATGAATGATGACATGTCATCGATAAACATGAATTTTTTTCTCGCCTTTAGTTTGCACGTGTTTCATATTGCGTGTGTTCGTATGAATTAACTCTAAAAGCATAGTACTTCTTTCCAATGAATAGAAAGGTGCTTTGATCATATTAACTTCCACACATACTTCATATTTATCAGATGGGTTGAATTCTAGATTATGTAATAGAAAGGTGTCCGTGCTGTACTTTGCACTATCCTCGCAGTTGGCAACTAGTAAACCATGGGAGTGGTCAACCAAGTTGAGAGGTAAAGATGAAACTTCCTTATAAACTTAGAAAATTTCCTTGCGGTAAGCGATATGGTACACACCATTATACTTTCCTTACCAACTAAACTTGACTTTTTAGGCCTAGTTGGGCTCATTCAATTTGAACAAATCTTTTATTGCACCTTTGCAGACCGTGAATCCTAGAGGAGAAGAACTTTAATACTAAAATTTTAGAGCAAAAATGCCAAATTTTGGAGAAATAATGTTCCCATCGCATTTTTAAGAAAGAAAAGATGAAAAGAATACCAATTGTGCTATTTTTTTCTCGTGAAAAATTACCCTCAGGTCCCTGAGTTATGCCATTTATTATAATATGGTCCATAGATAATTTGAATTAGTACAAGATCCTTGTTTTTAAATAAAATATTGTTATTAAGTCCTCGATTACTAAAATACGAGATTTCTTCTTGGGAGAAGCCATTCTGAAAGACCAAATTACCCCTATATTAAAACTTAAGCCAATAGTTCTAATAAAGATTTACACATCTATATAGTATAAACCCTACCCAATTATTGACAAACCCCAATTTTACACATCTTCTTCTCTAATATTCTCCTATTACATTTATCGATTAGGTCGAAGCTTGATTTGGGTCCAACTAGATTCATGGTTGGTCAAAGTTAGAGGTCAAGTCGAATCTAAAGGTCGAGTCAAAGCTAAAGGTCAGGTCAAAGTCAAAGACAGAGGTCAAGTCAAAGCTAAAGGTCAAGTCAAAGTCGAAGCTAGAAGTCAGGTCGAAGCTGAAGGTCGGGTTGAAGTCAAAGCTGGAGGTTAGGTTTTGGTCGAAGCTAAAGTTTAATTAAAGTTGGAGGGTGAATCAAAGCTTGAATTTTGCTAGATTAAATAGTGCACGAAGGTTGGTAGAAGCTAGAACATTGCTTTATTCAATCTAAATCAAAAGTTCAAGATTTGCTCAAATCTGTAGTTAAAGGTTAGGCTGATTCCAAAGTTGGTTGCTTTGAAAATATTCTCTAGCATTTCATTTCGTATGAGTTTGAGGATGATGCACATTACATGAACATTCAATGTAAATATAATATTCGTGCTTTGATTAAAATTTTTGAATCAGAAAAAAATAATGGGAGATTGTACTATAATTGCCCTATGGTATTCATACTTTCGTTGACCAAGTAGTGTCGAGGCATGGATCCTCCAAGGACACTTTCTGTTTGCTTCAATACAAGCTGCTCTAATCCATTTCTTGTCATTCTTAATGAACTTGATATCATATCCACCCCTTATGATATAATCTTTCAACACATTCCTAAAACCTTCATGGTCATTGAATGCATGGCCCACTTGAAAGACAATATTCTGACCTTGTCCACAACTGAACCAGGTCCCACCATAGTCCCTAACAGGGTCCATCTTAATTTTGCTCTTTATTATCTTAGTTCACATTGTGACACCATCTTCTCCACTCACAACATCACTATCATGCATTTCCAGATCATTGTAATTAACGTTAGAAAAATCAGAACTTTCTACTGCATCTTTATGGGCTTGTACATTCTAATTTTCTTCTTTATTTTCATCATTACAGTCCATGACATTCACATCTACCATAAAGAAAGTATTAGTTAGTTCATCTTCCGATGAGTATATGAAAGATGATACCTCAAACTATCATCACCCTCACTTTCAACCTCAACCCCTACATCAATATGGCCTGAACCTTGAAAAATCATCCCCTCGATCAACATCACTTGTACCTTGACAATCATCCCCTCTATTACAATCACACCCTCCATGAATATTGATGCATGTGATAACATACATTCATTTGGTCCTAGTTTGTTAAGTTTTCTTCATGTTTTAGGAAATGTTTAGTTGAGTCTCATCTACATTTTGTTTAATTTAGTTTGTTTTATCAAGGAGAAGATTGTCTGTTGCTTTTGTGTATTTTGTAGGTGTTTCCGAGCATTCGAGGACTTGGAGCAAAGATCGGTGGACTTGTGCAATGAGTTGGGCGACGAGTTGATGCTTGAAGGCAAGAGAACAATGGGGGGCAGAATGCTAGGCCAGCGAACGCTGGCCACCCAGCGTTAGTTGGGCTAACTTGAGGAGGAGAAGCGAGAAAGAGAAGAAAGGGGCAGTAGCTAACCCCAGCGTATACTAGTTTCCTAGCGTACGCTGGCCTCATCCGAGCCAGAAGTGAGAAAGAGGTAAGAAGGGGAAGAATGCAACCCCAGCGTGCGCTGGCTTCCCAGCGTACGCTGGCCCCCAACAGAGAAGTTAAAGAAATACCTCACCAAACTTCCCACTTGATTTGGTCTATTGCT
>SOPF01027475.1:209662-286689 GCA_012979155.1 Hypericum perforatum
TAAAGAAATACCTCACCAAACTTCCCACTTGATTTGGTCTATTGCTTAGGTGGCAAGCACTCACGGGAGAGGACAAGAGGGGGAGTAGGCTGCCATTGTAACACAACTTGGAGGAGGAGAAAAAGATCATCAAGAGCTTAGAATAGAAACCTCCAAGCTAGAATTTGATTTTTTAGATTTCATTTCATGTTCTTGTGTTGTTCTTAAGAGTTCCATAACAACCTTGGATTTGGTTTCATCAAGGTACTTTCCTTTGCTTGGTTCTTACAATTATTTCTTTTGTTGAAGTTCTTATTTATTTCCAATTCAATGAATGCTTTTTCGATGATCAAGGATGACAACTTGGTTTAGATCATAATTTTCATATGCTTATCTAAACTTGATATTGTTAATGAATCTAGGCCTGACAAACTTAGGTTCGTGGTGATATCGAGTTTGTAGTTTAGAAGTGTCGTTAAAAGATTGAGATTGACAACCTTGAGATTTTGTGACATCATTGGTAGTAATAGTGTTAGATCATCAACCTAACGATCCGTTCGCTTAGCTTAAGATCTAGGAATGCATAAACTGGTACTTGATGAACAACTTTCATCTGCTATTCCCTGTGGAGACGATCCTACTTATCACGATATTACTTGTGCGATCGTGTGATTCTTGCACGTATAATTGATCCTAGTTGGACACGCATCAAATATCAACTCCTACATCAACATCACTCTCTACAACTTTACCACCTGCACCCTAACCTGGATAGGTGAATTGACCGCTATAGTTGTAGTCTTGATCTTTTAGAATATCTCCATAATTACACAGTCCGTATTGATCATCATCTATAATATTATATTCGTATTGATCACTACATGCATTGTTATATTAATCATCTGCTTCATCACCCTCTATATCTTGCCAATCACCATATGCATAAACCCATTCAGAACTGTCTAAAGTCTTCACTACAAATCTTCACTAGAGTACATGGATGCATGTTTAGTATAATACAATGGTCCATCTTCTTCTGAGTGCTATAACCCATACAAATCTAAGTCATATGCACCCAAACTAAGCTCAACAATGGTTTTAGAATGAAGATGCTAGTCCTCACCCTTCCAACTCAGCCTCTGAACTAGACTTTTGATAGTGCAACAGAAGTGGATGGGCCAGAAATTACAGAGCAAGTGGCATGGGTGCACACAACTAAATTACCTAAACCAGATGATACATTATGGTCCACATTAGAACCATGCACCATCCCACCACTAAAATTAGAGCGTAACCCACCACCTGGTCACTTGAGGTATGCTTACTTGAGTAGGGATAATGAACTGCCTAATATTATGTCTACATCTCTTACTCACGAATAGGGGAAAAAACTACCAAGAGTCCGAGCGCGCAATAATTATACCAAGGCAAAATCCAAGGTGAAAAAAAAGTGCTTGTAGGTATACCTGGCACACCACCTTACCCACAAGGCTCATGAGCAGATCTTGATAATCCCAGACCTTGGTAATCGGTTGAGATCTCGTCAAGCTAATGATGTTAAATTAGAACTACAATTATCCTCTCTCTTTCCCTATACTTGTTAATTATATATTTAACGTCACTCGTCCAATTTTCCCTGAGTTTGTGGGTTTTTAGGGGAATATATAATATCATTTTAGTTTAATTTTTGCAGGCTAAACAAGTTGAAAGAAATCATGATGATAAGTTTGGAGGAGAAAAGATCATTCAATCAAGACCCAGTGTTCGCTAGGTCCCCAGAGTCTGCTGGGGAGGGACAATAGTTAACCTGAGCATAATCCACCTCCTTCTCTATACCAGTAACTAGGCTATATCCTTTCTCCTCTCTTTGTTTTTCTTTTTATGTGATGTTATAATTTGTTTGTTTGTGTGAGTGGTGGATTTCCACACATTGAGGACAATGTATTTGATAAGTGTGGGGGTGCACCTCGTCTGTTCTGAATTATTAGGTGTTTGATTTATTTTCCTTGTGATGTCATCATATGTATGTGATCGAGTCTGTTCTGTTTGTGACGTGCTGTGTTAGTTGTAATTGATGAACAACCCTCCGAATTTGTGAACTTTGTGCAATAGCCAAATCCTGTTGTCTAGTTAGGAACCAAGTTTGAGTTACTTTGAATAGGATCATGTATGAATGACATCCTTGGCTATTTAGGTTGATGATCCTACTAGGTAGACCATACTCAAGAGTTTGATGAGTGAGCTTGTGAGATTTTAAGCCGAAGAATGAGACAACCATCTCTATTTTGTTTATGAGGTGCTTACATGTGTTGGGTTATGAGAATGGTACATGAACACTTAGTACAATTTCGTAGAGTGAGGTGAGTTACATATCGAGGGCCATTTTGACGTGAAGCCTAGAGCTTTAGAGCCAAAAACATGTTCTTATCCATTGTTTAAACCCCGCTGAGCCTAAGCTTATTTGTTGAATTATTATTTGCACACCATCATATAAGCTGATATTTAACCCTTACCTACCCTTAACCATTTAGTCCGAGGGATTAGGATAACGTTTGTGGGATATGGATTGTAAGGGTGCATTTGGTAGCATAGCTGGGGGTATTGCACAGGTATTGAAACGAAAAAGGGTAGAAATGATGTCAACATTAAAAAAAACGAGATAAGTTGCTAATGGATGTGCGAAAGAAAAGAAAAATCATAAGGGAAAGAAAAGAAACGAAACAAGTAAAGAGGAAAGTAAAAGAAAAATGTTTCTTGTGGAAAGTTGGAAAAGTGAAAAGAACAAATTCAAGGAAAGATGGAAAGAAAAAGCACAACAAAAAGTAAGTGACTTATCCCAAGTGAATGGCCTCTAGGACATAGGTACATTGGGTTGAGCGTTTAGTCGTTATAGGGTGAGATACATATTATAGCCGAGAGTTAGATTCTTTGTGTAAACCCTCGGATTGGGTGGTCTAGCCATTACTCAATTATTTATCCTCCTCTTACCTTAAGCCCCATTATAACCCTATGCAAAGTCCCTTTTGATTACGAGCATTGCATTACTCGAGATAGTGTCAAGTGCGAAGTATAACATTCTTAAACCCTGGTCGTGTATGCGAGTGACAGGTAGTAGTTGACTACTCAATACATGTGAGCATAAATTGATCCAACCCACTGAGTGATTAGCTCTTGCATATAGTATGCATAGTACAAAAATCAAGTTAAACAGCTAAAGATGTTGTGCTTACATGGTCTTTGTTCTTGTCACTTGAATGAGATGAATGGCTAGCGATAGGATGAAGCATGTAGTGAATTGTTCTCGGTTTGGAGACACCGTGAATGTGGTAGTTCTGATGCACCTTGCTTGAGGACAAGCAAGGAAGTAAGTATGGGAGTGTGATATATGCATAAACGTGCACACGAGTTGTCATGTTTATTGTGATGTTTGGTCGTGTTTTAGGTCGGTTAGGTCGTATTTAGTTAGTTATTTAGTATGTTTTTGTGTTTAGTTGAGAAGCAGGAGTATATTGAGTTTTATGTGTTTCTATAGGTATTGGAGCAAATGCGGAGAGTAGGACGATCGAGGTAGAGATCATGCAGAACGGAGAAGAGTTAACGAAGAACAGTTTAGGCTTAATCCGTTGACATTTATTAGAAAATGCATAACTTTTTCATACAAACTCCGAATTGAGTGATTCCAAGACAAAAAGATCTATGACACCTAGATCTACAACTTTGATATTTTGAGTTTTACAATTTGTGGTAGACGGACTCGGCGTATGCTGGGCCACCCCAACATATGCTGGAGGGTTAGATAATCCTAATCAGCATTCGTTGGGCAAGGCCAGCGTCTGCTGGGATGGAAAATTTCACTTGTTTAGCTTAATATAGGTCTCTTTTTGATTAGGAACCTTGTCTCACCTATATAAGCGCTTAAAAATTAGGTTAAAGACATTCTTGCCCAATTTTCATGCAAGAGTCATAACTTTTAGTTTTTATTCAATTACTCTTTACTTTCAAGGATTGTAATCAATGATTCGGATCTTCAACCAATGCGGTATTTACATATCTCATAGTCAAGAGTTGTTTTTACATTCAATTGCTTGATTATTTATTAATTGATTGATTTGCATCGTGTGTGTAGAATTAAGATTGTCAACCTTAGTTTGCAGCACAGATTGCATCCATTTATTTCATTTTGTTTCATTTGCTTAGATATTGTTGTTAGGGTTTAGGATAACGATAGTATTATTCATAGTTTAGAACCAACCAATCACTTGATTTTAATTGCTTAGATTAATATTGAGAATTCATAATCCAGTACTTAGAGAATTGATCCATCTGTCCCCATGGAGACGATCTTAGTTATCACTATATTACTTGAACGATCGTGTTCTCTTGCACGCATTCCTAATCCGATATTTATTGCATCAACCATGATAAAATTAGGGTTTGTAGCAAATTAGAAGACCTCAAACAAAGTAAACTAAGCACCTTGCTGAGCGAGGTTAGGGTTCAAATGTATAATGCAAGATAATGGGATTCATTATGGCTGGGTTCGTGGAGACTGGGTTTGTTGAGACTGGGTTCATTATGGCTTGGTTTGTCAAGTTTGGGTTTGTCGAGCCTGTGTTCTTCGAGGTTTGGTTCTTCTAGCTTGGGTTTGTGAGGATAAGTTTAGGGTGGGCTTGGTTCGTCATTGCTAAAAGTGTCCAGGCTGGGCCCCAACATCGAGAATGGGTTCGTGGTTGAAGAAGGAAGTTCCTTTTTCAAAAAAGGTAAATGTAATTGGTAAAACTATTTTTTTAACTGTTGGCTTTAGTTTTACCAGAGGGGCAATTAGGTCGTTTTGAATGACTCCTCACCATAAGAAATCTCGTATTCTGGTGACTAGGGACTTAATAATAATAATAATTTATTTAAAAATAGAGATCCTATATCTAATTCAAATTATCCAAGAACCCTACTACAATAAATGGCATAACTCAGGGACCTGAGTGTAATTTATTCTTTTCTTTCCAAAAATATAATAAGAGCAAAAACGACGAGTGGTAGAATAATGAGTAGTTTAGAGTTCAGAGTTACAAAATTGTCGAGTTCGTATAAAACAAATTACTTTAGAGTTTTTTGCCAACTATAAATGAGTAGTTTCTTTTAAATTTTTTTAGAGAAAAATAAATGAGTAATTCTGATTTAAAAAAATTTAGTCCAGGGCCACTATTTTTTTTTAAATCTAGTATTAAGTCAATATTACATGTCACTCTAGCTAATTTTAGAGATATTTTGTCTTAATATCTCCACCTCTTTGCTACATTTTTTTTCTTTATTTTCTTTCACTCTTTCATAAAAAAAGTTGTTGAACCCAAAACCTCGTTAAACAAGACTAATAACGTTTTTGCCACTATTCTATCATTTAAGCTTCTCATCAATGCATCATATGTTAGAGAATTGATTTATTTATAACCAAGGAAGAGATGATCAAATATAAGTAAGTGTATTATGTGATCACACCAAATAATTTTAGATGTTTGTGAGATCGTTACAAAGCTTGTTGACTAAGTTTTGTACCGATATAAATACTTGTAAAAAATCAATTCTCGGTTTGAGTAAAACCTAGCTGAAATGTATTATGCTTACAAGTTGAAAGATTGTGGGTTTTTGGAAATTTTTCCAAGTTCTAGAATTTTATTTTTTTGAGCTCACCCGAAGCTCTTAAAGCAATTTTCAATCCAAAATATGTTGAGCTTCCTTTGGGACAAACCCATGCTTTAGAAAATTTTTTCCTTGAAATTTGAATTTAATTTTGGGGCCAAATTAATGAGAGTAAACACCAAATTAATATGAAGTTTTATGGTCTTATAACCACCAAAGGATTCCTAAGCTCACACTCTTCTTTCTCTCTTCTCTCTCTGTCTACATTATAACATTGGTCATGTTCATAAGAGTTGGAGTTCTAGACCACCAAAGGTTCGAAAGGAGTACCATAGTACTATTGCACTCGTGATTGGACGTTGTATCTTGGGAGTTTTCTTATCTACGGAGCACTGAAGTTATAAGACGGACAATAAGAGTTTAAGAGCACATGGTTAAACCATTGTCTCGTCTAGGATTGAATCTGAAGTTCGTCATATCGAAGAAGAGTACTACAAGAGAATACAAAGTATAAGGAAGTGACATTTTTACAATTATGCAAACCGTATTGTAAAAATATTTTTTTCAACTTTATATTATTTATTATTATATGTTTGTTCAAATCATAATTCAACACTATTAATTTCAACAATTTTAAACTCTTATTACTGTTAATATTAGTAGATTATGGTAATTTGTTATATATATATATATTGTATTTGTTCGTGTGCTAACACACTATTTTGTTATAGTCGCTAGTACACTTGTGGATTAGATTGATTCTGTGCAAATATTATTCTTCTTGGTGCTAGTATCTGTTTGGAAGAATTTTACCGAGTCTTCTACTAGCTTATATTAATTAAACAATTTCTTTACTACAAATTATTTTTTATGCGATAACATAATTCTAAATCTGGTCTCTTCTTATTATTAGTATTAGTAAATTGTGGTTAACATTCATATTTGTTTTCGATGAGTATTCTATACAATACAAGCGTACATTAGCAACCTGCTCAACACGTTTGTTGTTTGGTTTGTTAGCCATATACATAATCGCTGCTGTTGAGAAGTGTTCTTATATATTAATATATATATAAAAATATATATATAAATATATATAAATATATATATATAAATATATATAAATATATATATATATATATATACATAAATTAGTTTGATTCTGTGCAACTATTATTCTTCCGAGTGCTTTGGAATAATTTTACCGAGTCTTCTACTAGCTTATATTAATTAAACAATTTCTTTACTACAATTTTTTTTGTTATGCGATAACAGAGTTCTGAATCTGATCTCTTCTTCTTATTAGTTTTAGTAAATTGTGGTTGACAATCATATTTGCTGTCGATGAGTATTCTATACAATACAAAAGTACATTAGTAACCTGTTCAACACGTTTATTGTTTGGTTTGTTAGCCATATATATAATCACTGATGTTGAGAAGTGTTATTATATATTAATATTATATATATATATATATATATATTAATATTAGAAGTCCTCGACTTGGTTTGTTATGTGCTCCAACTAAATATTTAGTTTGGTTGTTTAATCGTTGCTACCAGTGATTGATTGTTTCTGTGAGAATTTTTTATCATTCGATCCACTTTATCTTGTTCATTGTTCATGCAATTAGAAAGTTAGATTTTAGTCTTGAACATTGCTCCTTAGTCTATTAAATTGCGAAAAATTGAATGTTACCGTTTCACGAGGCTACAATTTCATCGAAATTTAAAGACTAAAATACATGTATGAATTATTATCTATTACGTATGATTAATTATTGTTGAGTTATTTAAAGTATGGTTATGGCTGATAAAGGTATTACGAGGGGGTGTTACGAAATTTCCATTTACTCGGACAATATTTTTTTTATAGCTAACGGTTATCATCATTTATTATTGTCATACATTGTGTATACCATGACCTCAACTCAGATTCGATGAGGATTAGTGTTACTCCCCGGGAGAAGGGTATAATTGATTTTCTAATAACTAATTACAATACTAAAAAATAGGGAACCATTAAATAGAGAATCACCTAATTCCTTAAATCGTACCACTAAATTAGTAACTAACCAATATTCAAAAATTAAAATTTGTATAACTAATTACACCTCCAAAAATATTATAGCCAAAATTAGTCACGACAATCACCCTCTTCCATTTCCTTCCTCTTCTTAATGACTTTTTCCTTAGATCTTTTGGTACTGATATTTTTCTCTCCATTTTTTAATCATCTTCTTATAACGGATTCAACCCGGTGGTAAAAATAATAAGCATATCAAAATCAAAATTATGCAATAGATGTACCAATATTACAGTAACATAGTACCAATATTACGATAATGGTGTACCAATATTACAGTAATGTGGTACTAATATTATGGTAACGAGGCACCAATATTATAATAACGAAGCACCAATATTACACTGGCACCAACGGAGTACCAATATTACCTTAACGGGATACCAATATGAAATAACGATGTACCAATATAACGGTAACGAGGTACTAATATTATCGCATCGTCACGAATCTGACGATTACAGAAAATGGGGCGGGAGCATGTATAATTTACCTTCTCATATCCACCTCTCCTAGTAACCTCCACGTAGAGAACGTGCATGTCCAGCTCCTTCCCTCCGAAAAGTACCCGTGAAAACAAGTCCTCCCTCATCCAAGGAACGAGATATTTCCAAGTCCATATATCAAGTGTACTAACAGCGCCAGATTATTGTTTTCATGGTGCAATTTGGCGACCAAGGATTCAATTAATAAGAAGGTTTTGTTTTCTGGTAGGAGTGATTTTTGTAATTGGGCGACGGCGAGATTACAGGGCTAATAATTAGGGTTAGTTGTCAAATTTAATATTTTAAATGTTAGATAAGGAAAATAAAGATAATTAGGGATATGTTGTGGGGAAAAAGTAACAAGGGTGTCAAGGTCGATCTCTTGACGGCTTGAAGGCTCGTCTCAAGGTCGGCGCCCAACGATACAAAGACAATCAAATGATCACTACTACTTCACCTAACTAAACTTCCCTAACCAGGCTCTACTGTCCGGCCAATTATCAGGCTCTAATGCCCAACCTCCTAACCAAGCGCTAATGCCCGGCTTAAGAACTAAAATGAAAGCTTTGAGCTTTGGTAAAGATTTGTGTGGTTGATTGATTGATATTCCTGATGCTTCCCTCGAATGTCCTTTATATAGGCAAAAGACTCCGTCTCCTCCTTGCACTCAGACTCTGCCTCTCTCTTGCACTAGGACTCCAACTCCTCCTTGTACTCGGACTCTTCCAATGCTTATCTTCGAGGATGTTTATCCTTATTTTGAGCCAGAACCGCCCTTATTGCCTAATTCACCGGGCTTATCTCTTCCTGTGGATTCAGAGCCTGAGTTTATCTCCTCTGACCGCACACGGTCTCATAGCCCTCCTAGCACCTTGCTTAGCTCTTTGCGCCTTCTTGATGCAAGTAGGCTCTTTGAACCTCCTTAAGGCAAAGTAAGCCTTTCATGCCCTCCCAAGGCTCTTCACACCCTTCCAAGGTGAAAGAACCTATTTTGGGTGAAATAAACTCTTAACAGCTCCCATGAGCGAGATGAGCTCTCAATACCCCTCTGGGTGAAGTAAGCCTTTAATACCTTCCTTGAGTGAAAGCACCCATTTCGGATAAAATAAGCTCTTAACGCCTCATTTAGGTGAGTTAAGCTCTTAACACTTCCTTCAGGCAAGGTAAATTCTCAACCCCTCCTCTAAGCGAGATAAGCTGCAATGCCTCCCTAAGGCCAGACGAACTCTTAACACCTCTCTTAGGTGAGGTAAGTCTTCGTCACCTCTCCTAGGCAAGGCACACTCTTAACGCCTCCCTTAGGCGAGGTAAGCCTTCGTCACCTCCCTTAGGTAAGTCATGCATTTAATACTTCCCTTAAGCAAGGCAAGACATTCTCACTCCCTTAAGTGAAGTAAGCCTTTAACACCTTCCCTGGACGAGGTAAGCTTTGACACCTCCCTTAGGCAAGGTAGGCTCTTGACACCCTCCCTAGGCAAGGTATACTCTTGACAACCTCCTTAGGTAAGGTAGGCCTTTGACACCCTCCTTAGGCTAGGTAGGCTCTTGACACCTTCCTTCGGACGAGGCATGTTTTTAACACTTCCCTTTGGTGAGGCAAGAGAAGTCTAAATAGACCCCCTCTTATGGAAGGCGAAATATCTATATTAATCACTCTTGGAAGGCAAAGCACTTCGGGAAGTCACTCCTCCCAAGCCGCGTGAAGACCCCCCTCCATGGAGATAAAATATTCTTTTTGGTCACTCTTGGAAGACAAAGTAATTCGGGAAGTCACTTTTTCCCTCCTTAAAGGCTACTCGTATAAACCCCCACAAGGAGACTAAAATTTCCTTTTAGTCACTCAAAGGAGGAAAAGTGCTTATGGAAGTCACTACTTCCTCTCTTGAAGCATGCACATAAAATCCCCTTCCAAGAGGTAAAACTTCTTTTTGATCACCTAAGGGAGACAAAGCACTTATGGAAGTCACCTCCTTTAATCATATGCATTTGTCTTTTTTCCCTTCCTTTAGTCACATGCATTTGTCCTTTTTCCCTTCCTTTAGTCACACCAATGAGACCCCCCACTACAAGGAGGCAAAGTATCCACTTTGGTCACTCAAGGAAGGAAATGTGCTTCATGAAATCACTTGCACCTTCTTTTAAGTCACCTTAAGAAGGCAAAGTTTTTCCTTTAGTACCTTCCACAAGGACAAGTGCTTCAAGAAGTACCAAAAGTGGTCACTCTGAAAAGGTAAAATTACTATAACATTACCGTGGGAAGGCAAATTATTTTCATGCTCCAACAGGATATAATAATTAAATAGATATTTATTTAATACCAATTTTGTCATCAACCATTAATAACCGTCAGATTAAAAAGTTAAAGATAAAATATTTATCTGATGGTATAGAAATAATCCCCATAGTGGAGATTACATTTTAGACAACCCCATAGTCTACACTAAATGATGTTTGGGCTGTTACTTGCTTGTGGAGTTTTTTTTTTTAGAATGTTAAGTCAGTAAAGTATATTAGCCGTGAATTGAAAATCGTTGGCTGGAAGTTAAAAGAAAATACTACGGGTTTATAAATGATAAACTTCAAAGAAGATTGCTAACGCAAATTATAAGTTGTAGAACGATGGCAGCTATTTTATGGAGTGATCAATGACTCGATAATATATATACACTATTGTTATTTATTTATTATTATTACCGTGTGATGAATAAATTTGACTCAGATGGTTGTGGCCGGTAACGTATAGTTTCTTCATTATGATGAGTTTATGCTGAGATAACATTTTACCATTCACAGTTTCGTTGATTCATGCAACAACAAAGGATAATATATATTTTTAATCATACGATATCTTCAATTGTTTTGTCCATGAAGTTGAACAATAATTTTTTTATATTGTTTGAGGCTTAAGTGCTGAGTGTTACGATTGGAAAACAATTGAATATTGTTCATTGCTCTGGCAGTTAAGTGATAGAAAGAAAAAAAAAAATACTAATTACGGTTTTTAATTCGCATGCCATTTACATTTCATTCAAATATTATCCGGACTGTTTGAACTATTTTTGACCATATACTTTGACGTTACACTATGGGTCTGTTTGGTACGGCTGATGAAATTTAGCTGTTAGCTGTTAGCTGTCAGCTGATTAGCTGTTGGCTGATCGTACTCGGCTGATAGTTGATATCCGATTTTTGCAAAAGTGTTTGGTAAATTGGCAGTGGCTGTTGTTGTTGAGTTGTAAAATTACTTATAAAGGTAATTGATTAATAAACATCATTCTTTAATATTTAATATAATACATATTATTTATCTTTATGCTTTCGCCAACTAAAAAGTGTTTCTCTTAATTTAATATTTAATATAGTACATATTATTTATCTTTATACTCCCGCCAATTAAAAAAGTGTCTCTCTTAATTTAATATTTAATATAATAATATTTAGTATTTATTTCTATGTTTTCGTCAATAAAAAAAGTGTCCCTCTTAATTTAATATTTAATAGTAATATTTAATATTTATCTCTATGTTTTCGCCAATTAAAAAAAGTGTCCCTCTTAATTTAATATTTAATTAAAAATTATCTAAATCAAGGGCTATTTAGTAATTTGATATTATAACAGCCATCAGCTAATTGTAACAGCTATAAATTCTAGCTGTTGGAAAAATTGGTTGTTGGGTTCCAACAGCCAATTTTTTTTAATTCACCAAACACCTAAAAATTGGCTGATAGATATCTATCAGCCAACCACTAATCTCTAACAGCCAAACCAAACACCCACTATGTGTCTCCTTGGCTACTATTGAGAAAGGTTAGTGGAATTGATTCACCTGAGATGGTAGTGAATCATTCTTTTCCATTGATTGAGCTTTCACATAAGATGAAGTTATTGGGTTTTGGGACCACATATTTGGCACTAGATTCAGTGAGAATTACTAAAAAATAATTCTCACCATTTAGATTGTTTATAGACCATCAGATGAATATTTTGTCCTTCAAATTTAAATTTAATGATTATCCATGATTGAGGATAAAGTTGGTATTAGATCAAAATACAATATTCCTAATTATTATTATTTTCCTTATCAATGTTTAACTTTTTGAAAAAAATTAAATATTATCCCAAAATTTTTTGATTCTACATTTAATATTATCACCTACCTAAAATTACCCAAAAATAAACCCAAAGAGGTTAGATTTTATCACCTACCTTCGCGATAGAATATTATCACCTATTTTTGCTGGGACTGGATTCGCTCCTGCAAGTCATCTCCAAGATGGTCATGGATGTGCGCGCGTAATGAAGGAAGGAGAGAGAAAGGGGAGTGAATAACCATTAATTACTAACCATTAATTATCGACCATAATTACCGACTATTAATTACCGACTCTTAATTACTGACAAAATTCCTCTAAATTTTTGAGTAGTTTTGCCATGTATGTTCGAATGGTTTTGCCATATGTTCGAGTGGTTTTTCCATGTATGTTTGAGTGGATGTTCAAAACCATTTAATCTACTTTGCGAAGCTACTTGAACATACATGGCAAAACCACTCGACACATACATGGCAAAACCACTCCAATATACATGGCAAAACCACTCGAAGATATGGCAAAATTACTCGAATATATAGCAAAACTACTTGAACATATATAGAAAAATCACTCGGACATACATGGGAAAACTACTCGAACATACATGGCAAAACCACTTGATCGATAATTAATGGTCGATAATTATAATTAGTAATTAATGGTCGGTAATTCACTGATTCACTCTCCTTTCTCTCGCCTTCCTTCATTACGTGCAAGGTCCTTCTCCTTTTTAAGTCCAGGATGGTCCTGAAGTTATTATGCGTCCAAGACCGTATCCTGTTCCACCTTTGCCACAGAATATTATTGCCTATCTTTAATATTATCACCTATCTGCGCCACAGAATTCTTCCTCCTAATTTTCTTTCAGAACACTCCAAGGAGGTTGGATATTGCCTATTGCTTCTTCATCCTGAACCTTCGTCCCAGCCTACAACTAGGTGAGCCAATTGTATGCGATTTTCTAGTTAGATATCTATTAGTGGAGGAGTAGACAAAAAGTAGCCTTTATGCTGATGATGTTCGTATAGTCTCTCTTCCATGACTAATTATCTACACTTCCACTCTATCTAATCTTTTGTTTTTTCGTTAACATGCTCATCATGTATCCCATTTAAATACCAACTTTATATGCTACATTGTGAAATCGTTGTACAATAATCTTATCCTTTTTATTTTATGAAATAGAGACATCTTACAGTCTACATTGATCGGTAAGTCGCACGAGGTGTTAGCAAAAGAATTATCATCTTCTATTGAACAAGATGATGCTCAATCAGATTTATTAATGCATTTTCAGAGTACTTTGGGAAGGGATAAACAGGAGCGAGCTGCTGAGCTAATAGAAGCTATGAGGTGCCTGGAGAAAGATAAATTTACAATGAAACCGATACTGCGGTTGTATGGAACCAATACTATGGTTGTATATGGTACCAATATTTCCAAACTGTGGTACCAATATTACAGTTGTATGGAACCAATACTATGGTTATATAGTACCAATATTGCTAAATTGTGGAATCAATATTATAGTTGTATGGAACCAATACTAAGTTGTATGGTATCAATATTGTTAAATTATACCAATATTATAGTTGTATGGAACCAATATTATGGTTGTATGGTACCAATATTACTAAATTGTGGTACCAATGTTATAGATGCATGGTACCAATATTGCTAAACCATAGTACCGATATTTCAATGTATGGTACCAATATCGTTGCATATATATTACTATGATTTTGAAAAGAAGCGGATGATGTTTCTTGATTTCTAGAATTGCATGAAGATTCTATTGTCGTAATAGCTTCAAATGAAGAGGAGGTCTCGTTTGAATCGTCCATAAGAACAAAATTAATTTTTTGGCAAATGATGGGTTCTGACGAAGGTATGGTTTGGCGAATGATGGTTTCTAGTAAGGTAGGTTTCAGGGATTTAAATTTTGAATATTTTGGTAGTTATTAATTTTTTAGTATGATTTTAGAGATTTCGTAATATTTTAAATAATTAATTTTCCCCTTTTATACTTTCCATACCTATATTTTCTATATTTATGATTGTAATTAATTACTACTATACCAATTATACCCTTATGATAGAGATACTACTCTTTAATCCCCACCATCAGGACTAATACTAGTCCTCACTAAATCTGAGCTGCATGTACTTTACTTACGGTTCATTGTGTGAGTTTCATATTGACAGTTGACTTGTTTGTTTGGAATTAATTTTAGTAATTAATTACTTTGGAATGTCAAATAATTTATGGACCAATTTTTTAATTCATTCGTTTGCAGTGGAACCCGTTGAATTTAAATAGACTTATAAATTGAGCTATTATTAGTGGCATTCTTTTGCCATATTTAAATCAATTTGTAAAATTGATTACTGTGTTGTGAATTTTTTAATTGTGGGTGTTGGGCCCAAATACTTAAATGCTATTTATGGTTGAAATAATTTTCACCAACATCATAATCACTGAGGTTCTAAATGTAAGGGCTCGTGGGGTTAAGGCAATGATGCCAGATATTATAAATTCATTATTGAGTTCTTAATTTGGGAAAACAAACAAATTCAAAGATAGTAAAATTAAGAAGTGGCAACGTGAGACAATGTTGTTCTTGATTATCTTGAACTTGACCTCATATCTTAAAGAGAGTAATTTTGAGAAGGATGTTAGAGACGTTTATGAGACTCTTATTGATAATATCTTCCAAGTGGTGAGAGTGATTAAAAAAATAAATAATAACCGTAATCTTGGAAAGACTTCAAGATATACCTCAAATAAAGAAGAAGACTGTGAGTCTCAATTTTTTTTGAGAAGATTATGTATCAAATAAGATAATCAAAAAGCTAATAAAAAATTACACGACATGGTTGTCAAGACCACTGTGACTGAAGTTGGTGGAAACTTCCATGGAAATTAATATAAATGTTCAAATAATTTTAATGAATATGCTCATAATAAGAGTTTAACCGATACTTGTTTTTATATGGCAAAATTTAGCGATGGAGCTAAAAATTGTTACAAACATCATATCGTTGAAGGTTAGAATAAAGAGTTTGCTCATGCTCGTGTCGATGAAGTAAATTTCAAGATCAATCATGAATATAAGTATGAAACTTGATTAATGATTATCTAAAATGTTATGTCTACTTGATAAGAAGTAAAGATAAAACAATAATTTTATTCTTTCACTATAAGAATAAGTCCAAAATTAACTTGTGAAGAAGATTAAATTCTCTAAAAATATGGAAAAAATTTACTTTTGATTAACTATATGCTAAAGAGAATACCACAATAGATATTATGTAAAATACCTTCTGAATTATGGTAAGATCAAGAATCTAACTACAAATTCATAACGGTTTATGAATATCTGTCAAAGTTTTTTATTAGTCCTCGTGAAAGGATAATGATAGGACCCAAGATAGTGGATCATGTGTTACTAGCTAATATACCATATAATACTGCATATCATACACTAATCAGATAATTCTAATATTCATATAAATATTATCATGAAAGTTAGGAATATTTTATTATTTGAGAAAATCTTTCTTCAAAAGCTTCAAGAAAAGTTGATAACAAATTAACCAAAGTGGGTGCAATGTAGGGGGAAAGGATTCTCAAGACAAAGTTAAAGTACCTAAGTACCTAAGCATAAGTATAATGGAAAGTCTAGACATATATATTTTAGACATAAATCTCTGAGAATCGTTATTGAGAACAGGTGTATATCTTTAGACTATGTAAAGTCAAAATTAACATATCATGGATCCATTAATCAAAGGCCTAAAGAGAGACCAAATTGAATTATCTTCGAGGGAAAAGAGATTAAATCTCATAAAATAACTTACATTCACGATGGCAATCTAAATTAGATCACAAACCACAATTTGCAGGTTTAATAAGACAACCAAATTATGAGGCTTGGGTCAAACAACGCACTCGAGAAACTAAATTTCTTACCTATTCTTATGATGAAAGAGTATAGACTTGTCCATAGTAAGATTAAACTTAAAGCTTTTAATGATCCTTATACTTTAAGTATATATATAAGTGGGATATGATAGAATACTCCTTATAAGATTGATGAGTGTCAAAAATACTCATTATTCGTACCCTTTTCATATATCGTTCTTAGTATTTTAGGTTGATTTAATTATATTTTAGTTGTCTTAGTGATAGTTTTTGTTCATAGTGTGTTTATATTGAGTTTATCATTTTTTATTAAGTTTGTTTGTTTTTAGGAGCATATTCGAGAAGAAGTGGAGGATGATCAAGCGCACATACGAAGCCAAGGATGAGAGAGAAGTCACGAAGCTAAGGAACAAATTGCACGGTCTTCTAGCGCACGCCAGCATACATGGCGCACGCCAAGTAACTGTTATCCAAATGACAGATCTCTCAGATGACTATTTTCACTCACAGCAAAATCGCAAAGGCTGGCATATGCCAGGGGCACATGGCGTATGCTAGACCAGATGGACAGAAGTAAAATAAAGCTAAGTGTTGGATAAACAAAGGGAGAAGTGACAAAGGCAGTTTAGACTTTGTGAAGGCAAGGGGACAATGTTGGCAGGCACTTATAGGATATTTTTAGGTTAGATACTTTGTTAGATAAGTTAGATTAGATATTTAGTTTACTATTCCATTAGTTAGTGAGTATATTAGCTAGTTTTTGTCTTGTAAACTAAGTGTGGCCAAAGTGAGAGAGTGGACCACCACCAAAACAGATGTAAATATTGGTTTTTGGTTGAAGAACGTGGACTTGAAGAGTGGGAGCTTGGAGTCTTGATAAATCTCTATTCCTTTCACCTTTTGTCTATGTTTATGCTTATGATGTTAAATATTAGTTTGTGTGAGTAGTTGTATGAGTTTGGTGCCTTGTTACCTTTGATGTAGCCACTGATTTGAGTTGTGTATGTTCATGTGTGTGTTCTTATCAACGTGCTTGATACTATTGCTTAGACGTGCTTGACTACTAAGCCTAGGTAGCTAGTCAAAACTTGAGACCAAAAGGAGATAGGATTGATGGATACGTTGGTTTGATGATGAGTACTATTGCTAGAAGATAAATCTACTTGGTGACCTACTGATTGTCCTTGGAGTGGAGCTTATAGTTGGTGCTTAACTTAGTTTAGTTAGTTGGTGGGGTTAAAAGAACATATCTAACCTTCTAAGCTAGCTTAAGTAGCAATTTAGACTCATCGTGCATGAAAGTGTGGTTGAGGTTGCCTTTGATTCACTCGGACTACATCACATACACTGAGAACCTTCTTTATCTTATGGTTATATTGCTAGTTTAGGTGCCTTACTCACTTTAGTATCCAAAGTTATTATTTGTAGTTAGTTAGTTAATAACATAGCAAACCTTTAACTTTAGTAAAAGTTGTGACATTTAGGTTTGTTATTTAGACTTAGATCACTTATTCAACAAATCAAATTTCATAATTTGATCCTAGACAAGTTTGTAAACCATAGAGTAGCCTAGAACCTCAGTCTCTGTGGGACGATATTTTCTTGACTTACTCTGTATTGCTTCTGCTAATAACTTGGCGAATGCCACCCTTAGTTGGCGCGCGCCAGTACTGCTATAACTAATAACCTGGCGCACGCCACCCATAGTTGGCGCGCACCAGTACTGCTGTAACTGATAACCTGGTGCACACCACCCATAGTTGGCGCGCGCCAGTACTGCTGTAGATGCTCAATTTAGTTTACGAACTTGGATTAGTATCTTTTTATTTTTATTAACTTTTATAGTTTTGTTTTTGTTTTACTAGTTAGGATGGAATCCTTTGGTCGTCATTGGTACAAAGGAATGGGAAGTTCATTTTTAGAAGATGAAGTTGAGGATATACGTAAATGGGTGAAAGCAAATCAAAGAAAACTCAATCTAAATAAAGCTCAGCTTTGGACTTGCGAATGGTGCGGGTGGTTAGGATATAAAAAAAATCAATGTGAAGAATATTGGTTCGATACCCCCCATGGAGCCTCCTCAGATAATGAAACTTTGCGCTTAACAATGAGGGGCAACATGACACCATTAGTATTCAAACGTGTAGTGGCAATCCTTATTCCTCAAGGTGCAAAGAAGAAATACAACCCTTTAGGTCTAACCCCTTTGATGATAGATTAGACTCATTAGAAGCAAGGATGAATACGATGATGGAAAATGTTGAAGTTAAGCTCAAAGAATTTGAGGAGTTGTTTGCTATAACTCAAACTTTTGAGAGAAGGCAAGCTCACTTAGACGATATTTGCTTCAATGCATATGCAAAAGATGCTATCTCATCTAAACCATCTAAGCTAATCCATCATTTATGGGAAGACAATGAAGTGCAATTAAAGGATGGCAATATGCAAATGGACTTGGAAGTTGAGGAACGGTCATACGTTCCTCAACTATCATACATCTATCCATTGCCATTCGTAGAAGCTATATCTAGTTTAGAGAACAAGTCTCGTTTGTGAGATTTTGAAAGAGAGGATTGGTACCAAGAAACCCCTACGAGCTTATTTATTCATACTAATGCACTTCCAACAGAGAATGAAAATAGTGAGGAGATGGAGGAAGAGAAAGAAGAGATTGAGTTTTTAAAGAGCACAATAATGGAAGTTGACGAACCTATGACTAGTGCTCCTTTCCTTTTGCATAACTCTAGCTCAACCAAAGATTTGGCAAATATTGAAGATTTTGAGCAAAAAGAAGAAGCCATGCATTTGGAAGAGTTTAGTGTCATCTGCCATAATATTCTACCTCGACTTCAAGATCCAAGAAGGTTTGCTATACCTTTAATCTTGGATATGGTAAGTGAAGGTAAAACACCCGACCATAATGTTAAACAACCACCCACTCTTGGTTGGACTAGTTAGTTTTGGGTGAGGATAAAGTACCTCTTAATCTCATGATAAACATCAGTGCTATTGACTCTTTAGTTGATTGGCACATGTCTGCATTTTTGCGATTGATGGGGGATAAAAAGTTACTCATATATGATTGTTGTGCTAGGAGTAAAAAATTAGAGCATGATGGGGACTATACCAAGAATAGCACTAACTCGCAAATTGTGCGTACTGTGCTACTATGTCGTGATGCTATTAGGCTTAAAGCCGAAAAGGTTGCACAAAGAAGTAGTTCTTCATGGTATGCCATTTGTGAGTTGTGTGACTTGCAAAAGTCGAAGTTGCACCTATGACCCATGCGGATGGGGCGTCTGGTTTTCAAACTTTCCAGGAACGCAACATATATAAAAGCCAAAAAACTTAGATTAACATGTTTGTTTCTTATTTTAGATATATTAGTTTGAGTGTTTTTAGTTTTAGTGTATAGTTTTTGAGTAGTGTACAGATATGGCGCGCACCAAAGTATATGACGAACACCATGTCTTTCATGTTTAAGAAACCTGGCACATGCCAATGAGACTGGCATATGCCAGAAATTACAGAAAGGGAGAAGTTGGTGTACGCCAATGGACCTGGCGCACGCCAGGTTTAGGCAGAATCGAATTTAAAATCTTCGGGCGTACGCCATTTTTCATAAAAACATAACACCCACTCTTCCTCTCCACTTAAGATCAAAAATCCAACATTGCCCACTCTTTCCCTACCATTTAACGTGATTACCCAACTCCCAAAATGCCATTCAAGATGGCAGAAGTTGCGGATTCAAGGCGAGGAGGATGAGGAGACCGAAGGAAATGCGTGAGAGACCCTTTGCCTTCACCACCGCCTTCTCCACTTCAAGGTATTTACAAATGCTACGACACTCCCTTTGCAATCTTTAACGATTAGGAGGGAGAGAGGTATCAAAGGCTCAAACACCTAACTACTCTTAGTCATTTTGCATTGAACTGGAATGATATGACTACTTTAGGTATTGATAGAGAGTTACGGTTAGCGATTAGGAAATTAGGTTGGGATTACTTTATAAATAGGAGCATTGTGGCTAGGTAGGAGCTAGTCTTAGAGTTCTACTGCACGTTGCAAGTTATGACAAATAGGACTTCATTCACTGTACGTATGTTCGATAGCAAATTTAGTATGAATGAAGACCAGTTCAACAGACTCTTTCGCCTTAAGTCAGGAGGAGGGACTCTAGATTTCTCACCTCCTAGTCAGGCCTATAGAGCTTGGCAAGAGATTATTGGTTTTGAGAGATATGAGTCGAGGAAGGCACTTAACGCACTGATTAGAGAACAATATTTAGGCATCCTCCACCACTTTATGACTCTAACCTTCAGTGGTCAATGGGAAGAGTCTAAAGTCTTCCGATCTCAGCTCTATGCCATAGACTGTATGCATAATGATATACGTTTTAGCACATTTTCTATAGTGATAGACTACTTTGTACGTTCAATTAGCGATAGGGAACCTAGGCATCTATATTTAGGTCATATCATTTCTCGCATTGCACGTCACCACTTTTCTAAGCAGTTCACAGATTTTTATGGCATGATTGTGGAGCCGGTGCCACTGGGCATAGAGAAGCTCCATATAAGCAAGCTGATCAAGAAGACAATGACCGATGGAGTTGAGATTATCGAGTACAAGCCTTGGGAGGAGAGGTAGGTAGTACAGATATGCCTTGGGGCACCAGGAAGGGTGTCAGCACAGAGAGAGGAGGAGCAGGAGCAGGCAGGCCCTAGCCATTAGTATCAAGCCCAGCATGATGATGTAGGGCTGAGTCATCAGGCGCCTGACTCTCAGGTAGATATGGACTTTTTACATGACCAGTTGGCTGCGATGTAGGTATAGCTACATGGTCACGAAGAGTAGCTTCATGGCTACAGCGTGCAACTGCAGGACTATGCAGTTAGCAATGCAGCCAAATGGAATCGCCAATATGACTACAATGCTCACATGGAGGCTGAGCTCAGAGAGAGGATCAGAGGGCATTCTACGCCGATTAGAGAGCTCATGTAGTACGCCAGCAGAAGCATATGGAGCAGTAGCGAGTGCATGCTGAATGGATGTGCACCTGGGCATAGAACTTCAGCAGCAGTTTCATATTCCCACCACCACCTCCTCTAACTTCTGATGATTGACAGGGAGCACCAATTTCCCTAACTTTGTTTTTACTTTATTTGTTTATTTAGTTTGTTTTGTTTATTTTTATGTATTTTGACTCTATTTTTCATTTTTGTATGTTTGTAACTCATTTAATGATTGTGTTATGCTACTGTACGGTGATCCTAATAGGCTTAAAGCTGAAAAGGTCATAAGAAGGCAGTCTACATAACAAGTCATTAGTGAATTATTCTATTGCACATTTGTTTGTGTATGTTTGTTTTGAGATTGATTTTTCATATCTTTGGTGACTTGGTATGGAAGTGTTCCCATTTTGAGCTCTTCAGGGTTCAATCTCCTTGATGCTTCTTAACGTACTAGGTCATCGAGATAAAACTATCTCACTTTTTTTTCGTTTAGATTAGGTGCTTATTAGTATCTTAGACACCTTGAAGACAATGTGTCATTCAAGTGTGGGGGAGAGGGTTCCTTCTCGAAATCTTCCTTTTAGGTTGTTTAGTATGTCAGCATGTTAGGTTATTTTTTCTAGGTTTAGACTTGGCATGAATTTTTCAAAAATTTGATCCCCCTCAAAAAATTTCAACTTGTGTTAGAATTTTATCATTTTCTTAGTTAGGAATTTAATTCAAGCATAAAGCCTAGGAATTGGGTAGAAATCTTGCACTCTGTTGTTTAGATTAGTGGTTTCAATATGTAGACTAGACTAGAGGGTCGATGAGTGTACCTTGTGAGTATTTGAGCCAAAGGGAGAGACATCCATCTCCATATTTTTCATGAGGTGCATACTTAGTTAGTTGATTGAGGTATCCTACTAGTACTTATCGTAGTCTAGGTTACGTGGAAGTTGGTGAAAGGATGGGGGCATTCTTTGACATTGAGCCTAGAGCTTTAGAGACAAAACCCCTATTATATCCGTTGTTTAAACCATTTAAGCCTAGCCTTTTCTTGATCGTAAATTAGAAAGCCGACTACAAACCTTATATCATCCATCTTCCTTACCTTAGATCATCCGATTCGAGGACTTATAAGTTGGTATATGTATTGGGTTTAGTCAATAGCTTGGGTTTAATTTGGTTTATATCTATTGGGATATGGTAGTATGATGTGTTAGAAGCCGAGTTTTTGCCTAGAACGTGCTAAGTTTGTAAAGTTTGTGAATGTTATGTCTATTAAAAAAAGAGAAAGAGAAAAAAAAATAAAAAAGAACTTGTATTTGAATAAGGCATGTGGTCTAGGCAATACTTGTGCTTCGCGGTCTTAGGAAATTGGAATATTTGGGGAGTGTGCTTATTTATGTTACATGTATGAGGATGTTTAGATTAGACAAGTGATTAGTTACATTTGTGACATGTCCTCGGGTTAGGTGGTTTAGCCACTATCCATATATTATATTTCACCTTAATCTTAAGCTCCATTACAACCCAATTAAAAGACTCCTGATCATTAGCAACCATTGCGACTTTTAGATAACGCTGAGTAGGACGTAGAATGCTTTGAGTACATTGACATGTATGCTAGTGATAGAAAGTTGACAATATAGATTATATGAGTGAAACACTTGTCTATCCTCGTGAGGTCAACCTTCTAGTGTCTTTTATGTAGAGTTAACACTTGTTTAAACAATTGAGTGCTGAGATGCCTACTAGTTTGTTGTGCTTTGTGTTTTGGATTGATGAACTAACTTAGTTTATGATTTCATTTTGATACGAGTTGATATTTTTGAGGGAAGTTAAGTATTGATCTATTCATGCTGTCTTTACCTTGTTTTGTGTTTATTTGTTTGTATTTGATTTGTGTTTAGGTTGTCCGCATTTTGTGTTTTGCTTGGAGACAAGCAAAGATTCAAGTGTGAGGGTGTGATGAGTGTCAAAAATACTCATTATTCATAACCTTTTCGTATATCGTTCTTAGTATTTTAGGTTGATTTAGTTATGTTTTAGTTGTCTTAGTGATAGTTTTTGTTCATTGTGTGTTTATATTAAGTTTATCGTTTTTCATTAAGTTTAGTTGTTTTTAGGAGCATATTCGAGGAGAAGTGGAGGATGATCGAGCACACACGCGAAGCCAAGGATGAGAGGGAAGTCACGAAGCTAAGGAACGAATTGCATGGTCTTCTGGCGTACGCCAGCATACATGGCGCGTGCCAGGTAACTGTTATCCGAACGACAGATCACTTAGACGACTATTTTCACTCAGAGAAGCAAAATCGCGAAGGCTGGCACACGCCAGGTGCACATGGCGTACACTAGACCAGATGGACAGAAGTAAAATAAATCTGAGTGTTGGATAAACAAAGGGAGAAGTGACAAAGGCGGTTTAGACTTTATGAATGCAAGGGGACAATGTTGGCAGGCACTTTTAGGATATTTTTAGGTTAGATAATTTGTTAGATAAGTTAGATTAGATATTTAGTTTACTATTCCATTAGTTAGTGAGTATATTAGCTAGTTTTTTTCTTATAAACTAAGGGTGGCCAAAGTGAGAGAGTGGACCACCACCAAAATAGATGTAAATATTGGTTTTTGGTTGAAGAATATGGACTTGAAGAGTGGGAGCTTGGAATCTTGATAAGTCTCCATTCCTTTCACCTTTTATCTATGTTTATGCTTATGATGTTAAATATTAGGGTAAATTACATCTGGCCCCCTTGGGTTTGGGATATTTAACGCTCGTCCCCCTGCTTTTCTAAAACCGATTAATAAACCCCTCCTGTATGGAGAAATTGTACGAATCAGCCCCTCATGCCGGAATCAGAGATTTTCTCTGGCGAGAAGGCACGGGAAATAACTATTATACCCTTATACTAAAAAACAAAACAAAAACTAAAAAACTCTTTCCCTCTCTGTCCTTCCTTTTACTCCTTTCGTCTGCCTC
Source organism: Hypericum perforatum (assembly GCA_012979155.1). Lineage (NCBI taxonomy): Eukaryota > Viridiplantae > Streptophyta > Magnoliopsida > Malpighiales > Hypericaceae > Hypericum > Hypericum perforatum. The sequence continues at coordinate 233,850 of SOPF01027475.1, forward strand.
CCTTGCTGTTGTAAATAGAGTTAAACGTGTTTTTTAATGTTTATTAGATACTCTTCCTCCTCCTGGACTCCATGGCAGTAGCTTATTCAACATCTTATTTTTTCAGAAACTAAAACAATTGGCTTGTCGTTGAAACCAAAACCCAGAAAGATTGGATACCTAAATCAATGTTTAAGACTTCTACCAATTGAACCAAATCAAACCCTGAAACCTTAAGTCATATTCTTTTTCCAGAAACTTTAGAAAGTGGCGGTGGAACCAAAAACAGAAAAAACAACAGAAAAGGGAAGATGAAAGGAGGTAATCGAGTTCCAAATCTAGGTTTACTTATTTGTCTTTTTTCAAGTAGATCGTAATCTAGAATTCCAGAAAATTGAATCCCATTCTCCGATCTCCATCTTTCTTCTAGAGTCGGAATGACTTGGCTCTGATCCAATCTTCCCGAAGTTACAACCCTAAAACCCTGAACTCGCTCACTCTAAGAAATGGGTTTGATTAGTTTCCGATCCCTGCTTCTCTTCTCGGCCGTTTTCTGAGTGGGTTTGATCGTTTACTGAGAATGGCAAGATATCATATGAAGGTTAGGTACACCGGCGTGGATTACTTGGTTTTCTTGGACGTAGCTTCTCTGGTGGCTGCCAGAGAGTCTTCTTATAAGCGAACCACATACCGCTACTTGCCTCTCCTCTCCTCGCGTCGATGGTGTGGGTGTCCCGGAGGACGGAATCGAAGAGGGTCTCGGTGGTGGACCCCGCGGCCAGCCTCTTGCCGAAGTAGTTCCACACTGTGCAGGTCGTCCCTCTTTTTAGCATCACCACCGCCGGTCTCTCCATTCCAGTCGTATCTCTTTCTAGGGACGACGGTGAATAGAGAAGACATTAAATTTACATGTTTAACTAGGAAGAAGAAGAGGGGAAAGAGAGGAAAAGAAGAGAGGAAGGAGAAAATGTATTTTTTTTCCAGAAAAGAGGCAGACGAAAGGAGGAAAAGGAAAGAGGAGAGAGGGAAAGGGTTTTTTAGTTTTTGTTTTGTTTTTTAGTATAAGGGTATAATAGTCATTTCTCGTGCCTCCTCGCCGGAGAAAATCTCCGATTCTGGTATGAGGGGCTGATTCGTACAATTTCTCCATACAGGAGAGATTTTTTAATCGATTTTAGAAAAGTAGGGGAGCGAGCGTTAAATACCCTAAACCCAAGGGGGCCAGATGTAATTTACCCTAAATATTAGTATGTGTGAGTAGCTGTATGAGTTTGGTGCCTTGTTACCTTTGATGTAGCCACTGATTTAAGTTGTGTATGTTTATCTATGTGTTCTTATCAACATGCTTGATACTATTGCTTAAACTTGCTTGGCCACCAAGCCTAGGTAGCTAGTCAAAACTTGAGACCGAAAGGAGATAGGATTGATGGATACGTTGGTTTGATGATGAGTACTATTGCTAGAAGATAAATCTACTTGGTGACTACTGATTGTCCTTGGAGTGGAGCTTATAGTTGGTGCTTAACTTAATTTAGTTAGTTGGTGAGGTCAAAAGAATATATCCAACCTTCTAAGCTAGCTTAAGTAGCAATTTAGACTCATCGTGCACGAAAGTATGGTTAAGGTTGCCTTTGATTCACGCAGACCACATCACATACATGATGAGTGTCAAAAACACTCATTATTTATGTATGTTTTAGTGTTGGTTTATCATTGTTCTTAGTCGATTTAGTGTGTTTTCATTGTCTTAATGTGTGTTATCATGCATTATGTCTTTTAGTGTGGTCTTTTGTTCTTCACTGAGTTTTCTTGTTTTTAGGAGCTTATATGAGTAAAATGGAGGATGCTCAACCGAATACACGAAGACGTGACCAAAAAGGAGCATACAAAGGCAAGAATGGCAATCTGTAAGAGCATGGAGCACGCCAATGAAGAATGGCGCACGCCATCTATGCCTAAAAAATGAGAAACGTCGTTGCTCGCGTATGCTAGGCCAGACCTCGCACGACTCAAATAATGATAACTTTTGCATACGACGTCCAAATGCGATAAGGTTGGTAGCGTTGGAAAGAAGACATCCAGGGCTACAACTTTGTCTCTAATAGGCATCTTCAAATTCTGAGTCTAAAAGGTCCAAAACGCAAGAATGGCGCATGTTAATGCCGTCTGGCGCACGCCAATAAAGCAAAACCAAATACATGGCATACGTCAGGTGAAATTGGCATACGCCAACCCCTGACAGAGACAGAATTTGGCCAACCCACTTGCTCATTTCAATGGCAAACATTGGAGGGGGCCATGACACTCGAGTTTTGGCCTCTGAAGATGATAAGAAACATGTATGGGGGACATCTTTCTTGATCTTCTTGAGCTTTCTCTATCCCTCTCTTTTATGTTCATGTTTCACTTGTCTTGCTTTGTATATATTATGTTGTTTGTTATTGTTGATTTGTGTGTTTAGTTGTTAAGTGGTGTGATGCCTTGAAATCGTGCATGTAGCTACTGGTTTAGGGGATAAAAATGCTAAGGAATATGTTCTAGTTAATGAGCTTAATACTTAATATGAAATCACTTAGATTATGATCACTATTAGTTCTAGCCTTTGACAATGGTTTAGGATTCATTGGCTGTGATAAAATCTTTGTGAAATACCTAGGCTAAAGCTTAATCTAGATTGGCCACTTAGATGATGAACTCAGTTAATTCTTGAGACCAAGAGGAGATAGGATTAACGGATGAATTAACTAGATGATTAGTTACCTTGTGAGAGAGAGATCTTCTTTGGTAATTGATTGTCTACCGAGTGATATGCATAGTTGGTGCTTGGCTGAGTTTAGTTGGCTTTTGGGGTCGAGAGAACATCTTACCATTCTAAGCTTAGTTAAGTATCGATTTAGACTAATCTAGCGCAAAAGTGTAGATTGGTTGCCTTTGAAACACTCAGACCATATCACATACGTAATAAACCCCCTGAATCAAATGGTTGCATTGGTTTTAAGTGTACTTTACTCACTTTTGTGTTTTAAGTTGCTAAATCTTAGTTTAGTTAGTTAAACGAGTAGACAGTTTTGCTTCTACCCGAAACCTAGCGTGCGCCAAGTCCTATTGGCGTATGCCAACCTAGACAAAACAAGAGACCTGGCATACGCCAGCCACACCTGGCATACGCTAATCAGACCCAGACCACATAATCTCCCTCACAGAAGTGATCAATCATTTGTAGCTTTAGATTTAGGTAGATCTTTCTCATTAATTTCGTCTTAGACTAGCTAGCTAACCAAAAAGATAGTCTAAACTAGTTCCTCGTGGTTCGACACTTTACTTCACCATTATTGCAAAGGGTGTTTGTTTGTTGGCACAAAAACCACCTCCGTCAATTAGCGCCATTACCGGGGAACTAGGCAATGGACATTTGAGTAGGTTAGCAAATTGGGATTAGGACATTTTTATTTTTAGTCTTTATTAGTTTTAGTTTTTGTAGTGGTTGTTAAGATGGATTCCTTTGGTTACCATTGGTACCAAGGAATAGGGAGTTTGTTTTTAGAAGATGAAGTTGAGGATACACGTAAACGGGTGGAAGCAAAACAAAGAGAACTCAATCTCAACCAAACTCAAGTTTGGACTTGCGAGTGGTGCTGGTGGTTAGGACATAACAAAAATCAATGTGAAGAATATTGGTTCGACACATCCCATAGAGCCTCCTCAGATCATGAAAATTTTGCGCTTAACAGCGAGGGGCAACATGACACCATTAGTAATCCAACATGGAGTGGAAATCCTTATTCCTCAAGTTGCAAAGAAGAAGTACAACCCTTTAGGTTTGATCCCCTTGATGATAGAGTGGACTCGTTAGAAGCAAGGATGGAAAAGATGATGGAAAATGTTGAAGTGGTGCTTAAACATTTTGAGGAGTTGTCTGCATTAACTCAAACCTTTGAGAGATTGCAAGCTCACTCAGATGAAATTTGCTTCAATGCATATACAAAAGATGCCTTCTCTATTCAACCATCTGATTTAGTCCATCATTTAGAGAAAGACATTGAAGTGCAAGTGGAGGATGACAATGAGCAAATGGACTTGAGAGTGGAGGAACAATCATATGTTCCTCCACCATCATACATCAATCCAATGTCATTCATTGAAGATCTATATAGTATTGAAAATAAGGGTCGTCTTTGGGATTTTGAAACAGAGGACTGGTACCAAGAGACCCTAATGAGATCACTTATTTATACCAATGCACTTCCACTAGAGGATGAAAAGAATGAGGATAAGGAGGAAGAAAAAGAAGAGATAGAGTTTTTAAAGAGCACAAAAATGGAGGTTGACGAAACTATGACTAGTGCTAATTGCTTTTTGCATCCTTATAGCTCAACCAAGGATTTGGCGAATATTGAAGATTTGGAGCAAAAAAAAGAAGCCATGTCTACGGAAGAGTCAAGTGTCATCTGCCACAATATTCTACCTCGACTTCAAGATCCAAGAAGGTTTGCTAAACCTTTAATCTTGGATTTGGCTAGTGAAGACAAAATACCCAGCCTTAATTATGAACGACCTCCCACTCTTGGTTGGGATTGGTTAGTTTTTGGTGATATTGAAATATCTCACAATCCCATGTTTAATATGAGAGCCATTGTCTAATAGGCATCTTCAAATTCTGAGTCTAAAAGGTCCAAAACGCAAGAATGGCGCACGTCAATGTTGTCTGTCACATGCCAATGAAGCAAAACCAAATACATGGCGTACGCCAGGTGCAATTGGCATACGCCAACCCCTGACAGAGACAGAATTTGGCCAACCCACTTGCTCATTTCAATGGCAAACATTGGAGGGGGCCATGACACTCGAGTTTTGGCCTCTGAAGATGATAAGAAACATGTATGGGGGACATCTTTTGTGAGTGATTAGGATATTTAGATTAAAAACCATTTTATTTACTTTTGACTTTGGACTTATGTAATAATGTGTACATTTGTGTGAAAGAGGAGGAGATAAGGGAGGTAGAGAGTAGAGAGGCAGGAGAGGCCACGAAAATGTAACTCTCTGCAAGGAGGCAGGAACGTGAGGGGAGCTTGGAGGAGGCTTAGGCTTGATCTTCTTGAGCTTTCTCTATCCCTCTCTTTTATGTTCATGTTTCACTTGTCTTGCTTTGTATATATTATGTTGTTTGTTATTATTGATTTGTGTGTTTAGTTGTTAAGTGGGTGTGATGCCTTGAAATCGTGCATGTAGCTACTGGTTTAGGGGATAAAAATACTAAGGAATATATTCTAGTTAATGAGCTTAATGCTTAATCATGGAATCACTTAGATTATGATCACTATTAGTTTTAGCCTTTGACAATGGTTTAGGATTAATTGGCTATGATAAAATCTTTGTGAAACACCTAGGTTAAAGCTTAATCTGGATTGACCACTTAGATGATGAACTCAGTTAATTCTTGAGACCCAGAGGAGATAGGATTAACGGACGAATTAACTAGATGATTAGTTACCTTGTGAGAGAGAGATCTTCCTTGGTAATTGATTGTCCACTGAGTGATATGCATAGTTGGTGCTTGGCTGAGTTTAGTTGGCTTTTGGGGTCGAGAGAACATCTTGCCATTCTAAGCTTAGTTAAGTATCGATTTAGACCAATCTAGCGTGAAAGTGTAGATTGGTCGCCTTTGAAACACTCGGACCATATCACATATGTAATAAACCCCCTGAATCAAATGGTTACATTGGTTTTAAGTGTACCTTACTCACTTTTGTCCTTTAAGTTGCTAAATCTCAGTTTAGTTAGTTGAACTAGTAGACAGTTTTGCTTCTGCCCGAAACCTGACGTGCGCCAAGTCCTATTGGCGTACGCTAACCTAGACAAAATAAGAGACCTGGCGTACATCAGCCACACCTGGCGTACACCAATCAGACCCAGACCACATAATCTCCCTCACAGAAGTGATCAATCATTCGTAGCTTTAGATTTAGGTAGATCTTTCTCATTAATTTCGTCCTAGACTAGCTAGCTAACCAAAAAGATAGTCTAAACTAGTTCCTCGTAGTTCAACACTCTACTTCATCATTATTGCAATGGGTGTTTGTTTGTTGGCACAAAAACCACCTCTGTCAATACACTCAAAACCCTTTTTATCTTATAGTTATGTTGCTGGTTTAGGTGCCTTACTCACTTTAGTATCCTAAGTTGTTATTTGTAGTTAGTTAGTAACATAGCAAACCTTTAGCCTTAGTAAAAGTTGTGACATTTAGGTTTGTTATTTAGACTTAGATCACTTGTTCAACAAATCAAACTTCATAATCTGATCTTAGACAAGTTTGTAAACCATAGAGTAGCCTAGAACCTCAGTCTCTGTGGGACAATATTTTTTTGACTTACTTTGTATTACTTCTACTGATAACCTAGCGAATGCCACCCTTAGTTGGCGCGTGTCAGTGCTGCTATAACTGATAACCTGGTGCACGCCACCCATAGTTAGCGCGCGCCAGAGACGTTGAAACTAGAAAACTGGCACATGCCACCTTTAGCTGGTGCGCGCCAACCAGACCCCAAACGCAGCACAAAACACCGAATCGGCAGTGATCAAAGATATCACCTATATCGAATATGAAGAAAACTTTTCTATGAGATGAGTTAAGGGCTAAATCTCTAGAACATTCAATAAAAATTTTCAAGATAGTCTAGGGTCAAAATAGACACAACTAAAAGAATATAGTAGTAGTTTGAGAATGAGTTGCATGAATACCTTATCTTAGTATACACAAAATGCCAAATAGTTCAAGGCATCGCACCCACTAGTTGGCAAGTATATCTGAAGATATTTTACCGAGGAAGGTTCAAGGCTATCAACCAACTTTCTTGATACAATAAGTTCTTGCAGTACTCTAAGTGTTACATGTAGCATTAATAGGCTCATATTATAAGCTATTTTGCATTCATGTGAGAAATTGTTGGAAAATTGATTTATAACATAGCAAAAGATGACCAAATATAAGTAAGTATATTATGAGGTCACACCAAATAATTTTTGGGTATTTATGAGATCATTGTATAGCTTATTAACTAAGTTTTGTAGCATTATAAAATACTTGTAAAAAACTAATTCTCAATGTGAATGAAAATTGGCTGAAAAATGGTATATAAGATTGTGAGTTTGTTAGAATCATTCGAGGTTCCAAGGTCTTATCTTTTTAGAGTTTGTCTAAATCAGTTGAAGTGATTTTCAATCCAAAATCTATCAGTGGTTCAAAGGCCCTGGTTTCAGAAATTCGTAATCTACATCATGTTGTGGTAGTACTGTCAATCCGGTAAGATTCAGTTGTATCTTCTTCACGTCTTGTAAAAGTTTGAACTAATATCATGTCCAATTAAATCTATTGTCCAACTACAAAAGTTTCTCTTGCACTTGGCATGAAGGAGATTGACCTTTTAATCACTGAGAACTTTGTAATATCCTTTCTGTTTAAGCTCCATGAGCGTAAGCAAGGAAATGTGTTAAGCGTCTGTTATTTTAAAATTTTATTTTTTGCAGTTTGCTGCTTACTTGATTATCTAAGGCATGAAGACGCTGCATCTCTGTGTACAGCAATAGAATTCTACAGCATTAAGGATGGCCGAAATTTTAGAGGCACATCCTAAGGTGTGTATTATTCTTCTTCAAATGGAGTCTACATCCTTATTGTTATTGGCTGAAAAGGAGTTGGAGCAATGCCAGCAACTTGAGTCCTCAAGATTTGTCTTCTTTTAAAGTTCTTTAGGACTAATATTTGACGTGTTGTTTTTAGCTTTTATGTTTGGATTTTTAATCTATATGATCTATGATGATATTTTGTATTTTTGGTATTAACTAGATATTAATGTAAATAATATATGATTATTTTCTCTTAATGTGTTTTATAATATTTGTAATATTTTATATGAATAGTTAGTATTTAATATTTTAAATAAAGAATGATCCAGAAGAGAATAAATAGAGTGGAAAATAAATTAAATCAAATCAAATTAAACATTTAATTTAAAAATAATAATTAGAATGGTCCCGTAAAATGAGAATAATGGTCATTGTATATAGCCTCAAAAATAATTTTGCGTGGATATTGAATCTAAATAAAGTTTGTTGTTGTACGTTTTTTGCGATGATTTTTCACTCCTCATATTTGTTTATGCAAGGATTCAATAGTTATCGCAAAAATATTTTAGCGGTACCATTAATTTTGTCTCAATTGGTTTTTAGTGATGATTTTTTCCGCCTTCCTTAGTTATTGCAAAAATATTTTAGCGACGCCATTAATTTTGCCTCAATTGGTTTTAGCAGGGGAGTAATGACAGCCGCTATAACTTTTTTGCGGCGCTACTTTTGCCACTAATATGCTACCCTATTACGGTGACTTTTATCACCGCAAATACCTATAGCGGCAATCTCTATGTCGCAATATAGTTTGGACGGCAGAGATATTGCGGCGAATTTCTGCGACGAACTTTTTCCCCTCAAAATCACATTTGAGGGAATTTTAAGCTTTTAGCGGCAATTTTTTTTCTCTCTATATTCCATTATTCTTGTAGTGGGAGTTGAATATTAGAGGCCTAGGCTCCCTATAAATATAGCTCGCCTCCTCCATTCCAAAGGATCCATAAGCTCACACTATTTCTTGAACTCTCCGCCTCTCTTTCTACATCATAGCATTTCTCTTATTAATAAGAGTCAAAGTTCTGCACCACTAAAGATTTGAAAGTAGTGCAACAGTTCTTCCTATTGCACTCGTAATTATGCATTGTACCTTGAGAGCTCTCTTATCTACGGAGGCCTGAAGCTAAAAGGTGGATAACAAGAATTTAAGGGCACACGGTTAAATAGTGATTTCGTCCAGAATTTGAATTTGAAGTTTGTGATATCGAAGGAGGATTACTATTACTGGAGCCCACAAAATAGAAGGAGGTGACATTTTTATGGTTGTGCAAATCGTATTGTAAGAATACTTTTTCAACTTTTATATTGTTTACGAATTTATATATATATATATATATATATATATATATATATATCAAACCTTAATTTGTTACTATTAGTTTTAACAACATGCAATTTCATCATATACATGATAAGACTTTAAATATATGTTCCAACTTTTCTAATGAGTTGTGTCAAACTTCCTCATAATCATGTTGCATGGGATCTTAGGAATTCTCATGTCCCTAGTATTTATAATAATTAGTAAGGTTCTTATTATGCAAGAAAAAAAAATTCATCTCAATTTTTTTTTACTATTGATATTAAATTTTTGGTTGATGGCAAATAAGAAAATCCAAATAAAAAAATTCATATTGAAATTAGAAATAATCAAGTTCGAACAAGTACTGACAAATACTTAGATCAACTAATAAGTGAGTTGTTCTAGTTTAATCAAGTCTTTTGTTCGAGATTGACATCACTACTAAATAGTTATTTGAGAAAGATTTACCACATTTCAAAAATTTCACCTAACTCAAATTTAAACCAGTCGTGAATGAGTCAATCTAATGAACCAAATATCAAGTATTCTAGACCAAAAAATCAATTTGAACAAATGACTTTTACCACGTCAATATGATACTTCAATACCGAATTATATCGAGTAATATAACAAAATAATCTTAATGCATGTAAAAAATATCATGGGATAGCCACAAGTATTTATTGAAAATGTTGTAAACTTCAAGAGATATCACTCAATTCGACTTTGGTTTAATCCGTACGATGAATCTGAATATGCATAAAAAATGTTTCGCATTAAGGATGAAAGTGTGAAAAGCAAATTAAAAGTCTCCCTCCCACCGCCTCTCTCTCCCTCCCTCCCTCTTGCACGATCTCCTCAAAATAATCAAAAGCGAAGAAAAGAAAAACGAGACACACACAAAAACCCCCTCTGCCCGAAAGCAAAACAAAAGCCTGAGAGGGGCCAAGTGGAAAAAGAAAAAGAGAGCTACTACTTACTATATATATGTGAGTATATATATGTATATATATATATATATAGATAGATATATAGTATAAGTATATAGTAGTAGAGTGGCAGCATTCCCACGTCACCCCAATTATGCCCCATTCCGACACTATTCCCGACCACCGGCCGCCAAGAAGCACACAGCAACCCCAGAACCCCATCATCCATCAGCACCAGCCGTACTACCCAGGATCGGAGTTCCGGTCATCGTCGTCGGCCTCGTTCAAGGGCTGCTGCTGCTGCCTCATCCTCCTCTTCTCCCTCCTCGCCCTCGTGGCCCTTGCCGTGGTCCTGGTGGTGGTCCTGGCGGTGAAGCCGAAGAAGCCCCAGTTCGATCTCCAGCAGGTCGGCGTCCAGTACATGGGAATCTCCACTTCCACCTCCACCTTCGTGGCTGCGGTGGCTTCGATATCACTGGCCATAAAGATGCGGTTCACGGCGGTGAACCCGAACAAGGTGGGGATCAAGTACGGGGAGTCCAGTTTCACTGTGATGTACAGGGGGATCCCCCTCGGGAAGGCCACCGTGCCTGGGTTCTACCAGGAGGCCCATAGCCAACGCCAGGTTGTGGCCACCATCGCCGTCGACCGGTTCAGCCTCATGCAGGCCGACGCCGCCGACCTAGTCCGGGACGCCTCTCTCAACGACCGCGTCGAGCTCGCCGTCCGAGGGGACGTCGCCGCCAGGATCCGGGTCATGGACTTTGACTCTCCCAATGTGCAGGTCAGTTTTGAAAATCCATTATTATTTTCTGGTTGAATATGAAAATTTTAATGTTTTATTTTTAATAATTTAGCCAGCCCAAGTTTCTCCCTTTCCTACTACTGCGCACGGGTATCTTCATATTGCTTCCAGCTTAAGACAGCGCGTGAGAGTGTGTGTTCGTTTTCTGGGTCAGCGAATAAATTTCCCTCAAATTTTGATATTATTGATGATTAATTTTTTTTTTATTTCTAGTTGGTTCAACATGATTCTATTTTATTAAAACATAATAGTTAAAATGTTATACTAGATCACATGATTGATTAATCGGGGTTAGAGTTTGATAAGGCTTAGAATTATGACAAAGTTCTTAACACTAATATCTCTTAGTTAAGCTTAAAAAATTTCTCACTGCATGATCGTTAAAAGTGGAATACTCTTATTTTTTATATAATAATAATAATAATAATAATAATAATAATAATAATAATATTTATATTAATATGTATATAACATTATTATTCTCTCTATCATGTCTCGAATGAGTGATTTTTGTGGTAATTTTTCTCCAACTGCGTGGTCGACTTTGAAGACGCGGAGTTGAGTTTGTCGGGTGTGCTTGTGTTGGCACTCTTTCTTTTCTTTGTTGGTTTGCGAGGGTTTTAAGTGGGATCCCATGTGGTTAAAAGGAGAGAGAGTGAAAGATTAGTTAGAAACTTAAGACCACGAAGCTTCTTTCTTCTTTTAACTCACTTTTGTTTCGCCCTTTTAGAAAGAAGAAAGGAAATAATTGTTAAGCTGGTTATTAGGAAAGGGATATAATTGCGAAAGTCACTTTATTATAGAATTTTATCGTCTATGGCATAGTTTTTAAAATGTGGTCCAAATGTTTGACGCATAAAAAAAATTTCTCTCTTCACTTTTTTACATTATGGATAAAAGTTGGGAACGTTTTGATTGAAGTGCATTAGAAAAGATCAAAGTTGAGTAGTCAGTATAGGAGCAATTCTTTCTGAACTAGTTCATTAAGAAGATCAATGGCATAGCGAACATCTTTTCCATCGTATAAGGATGAGTTTAAATGTGCAGGTATCAGTGAACTGCGCAATAGTGATCAGCCCAAGGAACCAGTCATTGACATACAAGCAATGCGGGTTCGACGGATTGAGCCTCTAACAATACTCGTATCTTGGTAGAACTTGAGAAAGATATGTGCTCTGCTTTCCTGACATTATGGGCGGAAGAAAGCAAATTGGCATCCAACATGGGTGGTGGAATCATGAACCAACTTGTTTGATCAGTGGCAAAGCCGCTAATTTATTCTGGTTAAGGAGCATAGTATTTGTAAACTTTTGAGCTTAGTGTTCTCTAGTTGTAAAGGGACTTGCTTGGTTGATTTCCTTGGTTGTCTTCATTGAATTGATTATTAAGCTTATTGACCACTTCATTTATAATCCTCACGTCTAATTCTCTTATTCTGCGAATTTAGGGTATGTTGATTCTCATTGAATCTATAATTGGATTTTTAGATGTGGGATATTGAATCTTAACCTATCATTGTCCTATTTTGAAGAGGTACGATTCGGTCCTGGACGTTGTGTCCAGGACGTGTGCTGGACAAATGGATAGAGTAGTTTTTCCATGAAGATCAAATGGTTTTTGGAAAAACCACTTGATCTTCATTGAAAAACTACTCGAAAATCAAGTGGTCAAATGGTTTTTTCATTAAGATCAAATGGTTTTGAAAAAACCACTTGATCTTTATGGAAAAACCACTTGATCTTCATTGAAAAACCACTCGAAAATTAAGTGGTCAAGTAGTTTTTCCATGAAGATCAAATGATTTTGAAAAAATCAATTGATCTTTATGGAAAAACCACTTGATCTTCACTGAAAAACCACTCAAAAATCAAGTGGTCAAGTAGTTTTTCCATGAAGATCAAATAGTTTTGAAAAAACCACTTGATCTTTATTGAAAAACCACTCGAAAATTAAGTGGTCAAGTAGTTTTTCCATGAAGATCAAATGGTTTTGAAAAAACCACTTGATCTTTATGGAAAAACCACTTGATCTTCATTGAAAAACCACTCGAAAATCAAGTGGTTTTTATTGGAGAATCGGTTTATAACCAAGGAAGAGATGATTAAATACAAATGAGTGTATTATAAGATCATGTCAAATAGTTTTGGATATTTGTGAGAGTAACAAATATATGCGAAAACCAATTCTTGGTGTGAATGAAAAATTGGCTCGAATGTGATCGTATGGATTATGGTTTTGTGAGTTTGTGGGTTGTGGGAATTGTTCCAGGTTCCAGGGACTTATCTTTTGGAACTGGGCCGGACCTGTTGAAGCGATTCCAACCTCTCATGACAAACCTTGGCCCAGAGTCCAATAGCCCATTATCGGGAATACCAAGTGGACACGAATGTAGACACGAATATGGACACGAATGTGGACACGAATCTATTCAATGTTAGACATTGAATGGTCATCAGCCAATTGATGGTGGGTGCATATAATAGCCTTTTATCTTCAATATTAAAGGCTAGTTCATGACCCTAGTAAATTTGGAAAGTGACTGTTGGAGTGCTCGGGCTGCCTATATAAGGAGCCTTCCTCCACTTTTCCAAATCATCCCAACTCACAATCTTCCTGAGTTCTCTACTTCTCCCTCTTTAGCATAGCATTTTCTCATTTGCATAAGTGTCGGAGTTCTAGGCCACTAAGAGTTCGAAAGGTGTACGAAAGTGCTTCCTTTCGTACACGTGATTGGGCGTTGTACCTTGGGAACTCTCTTACCCACGGAGGCCGGAAGCTATACGACGGGTAATAAGAGTTTAAGGGCACACGGTAAAACCGCGGCCTCGTCCAGGATTAAATCCGAAGTTCGTGATATCGAGAAGGACAATTATCCGAGAACCTAAAGTGGTGGCATTTTTACGGTTGTGCAAACCGTGTCGTAAGAATATTCTTTCTCTCATTTAATATATATACTTTGGTTTATATATATATTTGTTCAATACCATGATTTACTAATATAATTCCAACAATCTTAAACTCTTATTAGTTGATATTGTTTAGTAAATTGTGGTCATCGTTTTTTGGTTGTGGAGGTGCTTTTGCTCTTGTAGCTACTGCATGATTTTCCTTTATCTGTTCACACTTGAATATCGTAAGGTTTTGTTCTAGATCTCGCTGTAACGCTGGTTTCTTTTATCACTGTGGATCCTTGCTTTCGGTGGACTTTTAATAGGAAAAATAAGATGTTTTCCGGGCTTAGTTTAATCGTAAACAATTGGTTTTTAAAATTGAATGTTTAGAACTTTTAACACTTTGTTGCTCGCACTATTGGTTTGGTGTATACCGGAGAATTAGTTACCTATTTTCTACGAATGTTGGATTGGAAAATAGCTGTGGAAGTTTAATATAGATTTATTTCATGCCTACTGTTATACGTTGCATTAAATTTGTTCTCGACGATAGAATATTTAAATTGCATTTAATTTATTTTTGATGTCAGCATCCTATCATTGGACTATTTAAGTTGCAATTATTATTGGACAAGAAAAAATATTTAATCGTATTTTTCCAACAATTTATAGTTAACGGCCTAGTTAATGTTACGCCTACATAAATTGGTGGACTAATTTAATGTTGTTATGTTGTCACAGTCGTTATTATATATGGTAAATTGTTACCGAATGGTTATGTTGGTTTTTATTCCACGTGTGATCAATTGTAATTAAATGGAAAAGAAATGCGTGAATAGTTATATACTGGGAGTTTATAAAAGGACGTCAATGAGGCCACAGAATGAGTTCGTTTGGACCATAATAAAATTGCTTTATCGGTCAATTCGTTCTGCCACACTAACCTTGATTCAATTTGTGAAATTGATCGTTATATGTTGGTTTAGTTGTGTGTTGAGCTAAGGTAATGTTGATTTTGTAAAAGTTTGTAATTCTGGAATTTTAATTATCATTGATTTAATGGTAATATGGAGTTAACTATCCAATTTTGGCTTTTGGACAATCGTGAACATTAAAAGTGATACAGGTGATCAACATGAGTTGCGATCATTTTTAAGAAACTGATTAATTCATTTTGGACGGTGAGTTCAAGTAATTGATTGTTATATATTTGAAAAATATAAATGGTTGAGCTGAATACTGCCAACAACGAGACGAGGAGGTTTCGATTGTGAAAGCTAACGACGCTGAGGTCGTGATGCTGGATATTATAAATCCACCCTTGTATTCTCAAGTTTGAGAAATTGGAAAATTTAAGGATAGGAAGAAGTGGCAACATGTGATAATGTTGTGCTTGACTATCTTGGATTTAATCGAATATCCTAAAGAGAGTAATTCCGAAGAATGTGTTAGAGTTTTATAAAAATTTTTATCCATGATGTCCTCCAAGTGGCAAGGGTGATTAGAAAATTTACCGCCATGTTCGAAGGTCCTTAAGATGTACTCGAAGACCTTTTGAGAAGGTTGCGTACCGAGTAAGATAATTGAAAGATTGAGAATAAAACTAAATGGCATGGTTGTCGAGGCCAACGTTGTTAAGATTGGTGGGGAATCTCGAGGGAATAAGCAGAAATGCTTTAATGATTCCAAAGGAGATGTTTCAGACACCATATCACTGAACTAAGAGGTTGATCATGCTCATTTGATGAAGCAAGCGTCAAGATCGACTGGGAATACAAGTATGAGACTTGATTGGTGATTGTATAAAATATTGTTATGTCTATTTGATGAGAAGTAAAGACAAAACAATAATTTTATTACTTCATAATAAGAACAAGTCAAAAACTAACTTGTGAGAAAGATTAAAATCTTTATAAATGTGGGGGAGAGCATTGCTTTCGACCAACTATGTACTTAATAGGGTACCCCACAAAAAGTTGGATAAAACACCTTATGAATTGTGGAAAGGTCATGCACCTAGCTACAAATTTCTATGGATTTGGGGATGTCTTGCTAAGGTCTCGATCCCACCTTCCAAGAGGACAAGGATTGGACCCAAGATGGTGGATTGTGTGTTTATCGGATATGCTGCACTATCTAGTACACAAGTCAGATAATCCTGATGTCCACGTAAATACTATCATTGAAGCTAGGGATGCTTCTTTCTTCGAGGAAAGCTTCCCTCACAAAGCACCAAGAGAGGTTGACAGCCAAGTTGACCGAAATCGGGAAAATGTGGGGGGAGAAGAACTTGAAAAAGAAGTTGAAGAGCCTAGGCATAGTAAAAGAGCAAGGAAAGAGAATTCCTTTGGACCTGATTTTCTAACATACTTGTTGGAAAAGATCCGATAACCTACAAAGAAGCAATGTCTTCTACAGACTCTGCTCTTTGGAAGGAAGCTATGAATAGTGAGATAGAATATATCTTACATAATCACACATGGGAACTAGTAGAATTACCTCCGGGTAGCAAACCACTAGGTCATAAGTGGATCTTCAAAAGAAGATGAAGCCTGATGGTACTATAGACAAGTACAAGGCTATACTTGTAGTTAAAGGCTATAAGCAAACTGAGGGTGTCGATTATTTTGACATTTATGCTCCTGTCTCCAGGAAGACTTCTATAAGGTTAACTATAGCCTTAGCGGCTTTGTTTGATCTAGAGATCCATCAGATGGATGTGAAGATAGCCTTTCTAAATGGAGATTTAGAAGAGGAGATTTACATGGAATAACCTGAAGGATTTCTAGTTCCAGGTAAAGAGCATATGGTGTGTAAACTTGTAAAATCCTTATATGGATTAAAACAAGCACCTAAGCAATGGCACGAAAAGTTTGATAGTGTAATGCTATCAAATGGTTTTTGGATAAACCAATGCGATAAATGTGTCTACGTAAAAGGAGATCAAAAAGACTATGTGATAGTATGTCTCTACGTAGATGACATGTTGATTGTAGGTAATAATGATAATATCAAAATTACCAAGAGAATGTTGTCGAAAAACTTTGACATGAAAGACTTAGGAAAAGCTGATCTAATACTTGGAATGAAGATTACCAAGACTTTAGATGGTTATGCTCTTTCCCAAAGTCATTATGTTGAAAAGATACTCGACAAATTTGATAAAGATAGCAGTGTAGTAGCAAGAACACCAATGGAGGTGGTGTCAAGTCTCTGTAAGAATCGCGGAGATAGTGTGCGACAACTAGATTATTCTAGGGTCATAGACAGTCTAATGTATCTCATGGACTGTACTAGACCGGACATTACTAACTCAGTTAATAGATTATCAAGGTATACGAGTAATCCCAATGATGAGCATTGGAAAGCGATAGTTAGAGTCCTTAGATATCTAAGGTACACGACCAACTATGGATTATATTATACGAGACATCCAGCTGTTCTTGAAGGATATTCAGATGCAAATTGGATCTCAGACTCCAAGAATATAAAATCCATGAGCGGATATATTTTTATTATTGGAGGAGCAGCGATCTCGTGGAGATCATGCAAGCAAACTTGTATTGCTAGGTCAACTATGGAATCAGAATTCATAGCATTAGATCTAGCAGCTGAGGAGGCAGATTGGCTCCGAAGTTTCTTGGAGGATATTCCTATGTGGTCAAAATCTGTGCCTCCAATTAGCGTACACTGTGATAGTCAGTCAGCTATTGGAAGAGCACAGAGTAATGTGTATAATGGAAAGTCTAGACACATACATTGTAGACATAAATCTGTGAGAACGTTATTGAGAACGGGTGTCATATCTTTAGATTATGTAAAATCTAAAGAGAATATCGCGGATCTATTAACAAAAGGTCTAACGAGAGACCAAGTCGAGATTTCATCAAGGGGAATACGATTAAAGCCCACGAAATGACCTAAACCCATGATGGCAACCCAATCTGGATTGTAAACCCCAATCTGCAGGTTCAATGGGACAACCGAATTGTGAGGCTAGGGTCGACCAAAGCACTCGGGAAATTGAGTTCCCCATCTATTCCTATGATGAAAGAGTGATAGACCTGTCCAAGAGAAAGTTAAGCTTTAAGGCTTTTAATGATCCTTATACTTTGAGTGTATAAGTGGAGTATGGCAGGATACTCCTTATAAGAGATCACCTATATCGAATGTGAAGGGGCCGCTTCTATGAGATGAGTTAAGGGCTAAATCTCTAGAGTATTCGATGAAGTTTCCAAGGCAGTCCAGGGCCAAAATGGACACAACCGAAAGAACCGAGTAGTGGTTTGAGAATGAGTTGTATGAGTACCTTTGTCTTGGTATACACAAAACGCCGAACAGTTTAAGGCATTGCGTCCACTGGTTGGCAAGTATATCAGAAGGTATTTCACTAAAGAAGGTTTAAGGCTTTCAACCACCTTTCCTGATGCAACAAGTTCTCGCAAAACTCCAAGTTGCATATAGCATTGGTAGGCTCATATCATATAAGCCATTTTGCATTCATGTGGGGGATTGTTAGAGAATTGGTTTATAACCAAGGAAGAGATGATTAAATACAAATGAAAGATCATGTCAAATAGTTTTGGGTATTTGTGAGAGTAACAAATATATGCGAAAACCAACTCTTGGTGTGAATGAAAAATTGGGTCGAATGTGATCGTATGGGTTATGGTTTTGTGAGTTTGTGGGTTGTGGGAATTATTCCAGGTTCCAGGGCCTTATCTTTTGGAACTGGGCCGGACCTGTTGAAGCGATTCCAACCTCTCATGACAAACCTTGGCCCAGAGTCCAATAGCCCATTATCGGGAATACCAAGTGGACACGAATGTAGACACGAATATGGACACGAATGTGGACACGAACTATTCAATGTTGGACATTGAATGGTCATCAGCCAATTGATGGTGGGTGCATGTAATAGCCTTCTATCTTCAATATTAAAGGCTAGTTCATGACCCTAGTAAATTTGGAAAGTGACTGTTGGAGTGCTCGGGCTGCCTATATAAGGAGCCTTCCTCCACTTTTCCAAATCATCCCAACTCACAATCTTCCTGAGTTCTCTACTTCTCCCTCTTTAGCATAGCATTTTCTCATTTGCATAAGTGTCGGAGTTCTAGGCCACTAAGAGTTCGAAAGGTGTACGAAAGTGCTTCCTTTCGTACACGTGATTGGGCGTTGTACCTTGGGAACTCTCTTACCCACGGAGGCCGGAAGCTATACGACGGGTAATAAGAGTTTAAGGGCACACGGTAAAACCGCGGCCTCGTCCAGGATTAAATCCAAAGTTCGTGATATCGAGAAGGACAATTATCCGAGAACCTAAAGTGGTGGCATTTTTACGGTTGTGCAAACCGTGTCGTAAGAATATTCTTTCTCTCCTTTAATATATATACTTTGGTTTATATATATGTTTGTTCAATACCATGATTTACTAATATAATTCCAACAGTTTTTCCATTAACATCAAATGGTTTTGAAAAAACCAGTTGATCTTAATGGAAAAACCACTCGAAATCAAGTGGTCAGCGCGTGCGTCCCTTTAAATTCTCCAGGACGGTCCTGGGCCATATTACCCATCCAGGACCGAATCCAAGTACTATTTTGAATCCTACCTTAAATATACCATAATATGACTATAATCAGACTTCTTTATCTTTACTTTTTTACTTATAAATTGTAACAAAAATTTCAAATATTTTATACTATGCGTAGTTATTGGCTTTCAAATTCAATATATATATATATAATTCTGATTTTTTTTATTGGTGTACTTGATATTTCATGAATAATCTACAGATATTTATTATGTTTATGTATTTGAAATTTGAAAGAAACCACCGTCCACTATTTGACTTAAATTAAAAAAAATTGTTTCATTGTTTCTTGACATTTTTATTGAAGGATGATGTGTAGGGTATGAAATATTTTGTATTTATGATTTATTGTAACTCTTTATATAATTAATCATAAATATGTTTGAAAATTGTAGAAATTTCTTGCATTTAATACTAATGTTAGAATTATGTAAATATTGGTAAGAGTATTGGTCAATAATGAAACTAAAGTAGGGTGTCGGTCCAATTATTCAAACTACGATATAGATATGGTATTACCTATACTTTATCTAACTATACTCATCGGATGATGGATTGGGTACGGAGAAAGATAATTTCAAACCGTATGAAATAAAAAGATAGATTATGGTTACATATTTTGTTCTTCAATATAGGCATTCCAATTATTTCAATATTGGCATCGTTTGTATGTCAATATTAACATGTATGAATTTTATTTTTTTGCAAAAATACTAAAACGTACATGAAAAATACACAAAACGGCATGTCATTGTTGATATACAAGATATGTCAATATAGACATACAAACATGTCAATATGACCCCTCATTTTATGATCTCCAATTTTTTTTCAATTAAAAAATTTACACTTATCAATGTTGATATACAAAACATGTCAATATTGAAAGAAAAAAAAATATGTCAACGCAATATTTTTCATTCCGTATCATTTGAAATTGAATTCTTACTCCAGTCCAATCCAAACTCATACCCATCGTCATCCCTACCTTAAATGGATTTCATTATTGCAGAAGTTCTTAGGTTCAAATATTAGTAAGAAATAAAAGACGTAACAGAGTCATACATCGAAGGTCCCTGTTGCTTCTCCTCCAGCATTTACTTGTATCATTGGTGGCTGAGTGTAACGCAGTTCCATACAGTATTCCAACATCGCACACTAACTTGGAAGAAATCAGAAGCTGTCACTGATTCTTGTCTCTGATTGTGAGGAGTTTTGGAATTTGAGCAATGTTTTTAAGAGCACTATTAAATGATCTATTTGTTGAGATAATTGAGTCATTGTTGTCAATATTTAACTATAAAAGCGCGAGGGCAGATTTACACTAAACAAAGTATGTTAAACCATTAACACCGCCTACTTGAAAAGTAAGATTCTGTTTGTGTGAAATAAGATTTATAAGGAAAACAGTGAGATCACGCTTGCCACCAAGACTATGATGACCGTTGCGGCAATTGGTTTCCATAAAGACTTCAACTGCAAGTTCGAAGTCCACAGGTACCAAGATTATGAACAGCTCCAAGCTAGCCATAGAACTTTCGTGGCTTGAATTGTAATAAATTACAGTGAAACTTGTAATTATCGTCTTGGGACAACCGGACAAGGATATCAAAAGCAAGTGATTCGTGAACCTGTAGAATCAAGAGACAACAGATCAATTAAGTAAATATTTGTTGAAAGAACTACATTACTTACAAGATTTGAACTTGAATTAGTTGAACTCCAAAATTTTCAAATATAAGGTGATACAAGAAAACGAGCCATTTCAATGGTGGGGGAGGGAGGGTGTTAACGGGTACCGGCCTAATATTTTAGCCTAGACAATAGGAGGGATTCATTGATGATTTTTTTTAGAACCGATTCATTGATAACTTCTATGTTCTTCCAAAATACATTTCGGATCCTACCTAACCTGGCAAACCCTAATCTCTTCTCTTGGTGAAAGTTCCCCGAAAACGGATACTTAAGTGCACTTAAGCACCAAAACAAATTGGAAGCCAGCCCCCAACAATGGACCAGAATAACCATGCATGCTACAATCAGTCTCAATCTGCCCAATGCCATCTCCTGGCAGATCCAGTCAACTTCATCATATCCAGACCTTCGCTCCGATTGCCCATGCTTGATGGGTATCCCCAGAAAAATCTGCAGTGATGATTCAATTGCTAGGCCAGAAGGGCACTTATGCAGCGCCTCGTGTATCATTCTTCGAAATGTATAGCAACCTAGCCCACATCAGTGAATTCCGGCCAGCTTGCGCAGTCATCGAGGCCTGAAATCAGACCAGGTATATACTGATGCGGGATATCGTCAAATTTCGCCATTTCTGAAGGAAGGTCCTCATCTAAACTTGGAATTCCATTGGCATCACTACAATCGGTACATTTATCATGAAAACCAATGGACCCCGAGCCAAGACTCAGTTCTTCGGAAGAAATAGTGGGCAATGATTGAATCACTGGCCAAGCGTTGGATCGGTGCACATCATCAGTCGTCTCTAATGAACTTCTCTTTAACCTTTTAGGAGGCTTGGTCGAGTCAGATAAAGGGAGTTTGTGCTTTCCCAAGGACTGTAACTTTGGACGCGGTTTGACATCATCCATATACAATGGAGGTGAAGCCCAATCTGGACTACCTTCAACACCAGCCCTTTCCCTGAGAAGAAAAAGAACACAATTTGAAGATCGTTGTATCATAAAATCAACATCATTGCACATAATTGAAAGCAAGTCATTATCCATGATCCTAGCCTAGAGAACATCGAAGCCCAAATATTGCTCCCGCTGATATCTCAGGTTACCCAGCGTTAGAGCAAAGAGAATCCGATGTGTGTAAACAAGAAAAAAAAGTAAAGGCAAATGGATTCCTAAATTGAAGTGGCCACCAAGAGGATGACATATTGAATAACATGTTTGTAAAGAACAAGAACAGACAAGAAGGGAAGGTAACAAGCAAAAAAAAAAATGAAACACTGATCACCAAGTTCGACAGTTTAACCAAGCAATAAGAGGGTGGTTATCATGGACCACCCCCAAAAAAAACAGCTAGCAAATGGCAAGAGAAAGAAACTAATTCAGTGAGAAACTAAAGTGCTCACGAAGAGAGATTTCATTTTATGCAATCATTCAGAGCTGTAGGAACATATTTTGATCTTTAAATTAGGGTTTCTGGTAGGTACTGAAGACCTAGTCTTGATCCAATATATAGGCAGTTAATTAAATGGTGATTATGGTATGGTTTGTCTTCCTATATCAGATACCAAACACAATTATTACCTGCATGTGAACACGACAGAGAGGGTCCACAAACAACATTTGATGCAATTAATGTTGAAAGACAGAGAACACCCCTTACAAATCAAAAAAGCTTTTTGCCTACAATGAAGCCATACCTGAATCGTATCTTTTCCAAACTTGAGGAAGATTTAATATGTTCCTTCTCCACGCTCTCGCTCGAAGATGACAGAGAGTCAAACCCTGGTATGAACATACTTATTGCTTGTGGCAGGGGAAGCAAGTCGTCACCTTCAACATTTGGGAACTCCAGAATAACTTCCAGCTGATCAACAACAGATGGGACATCTTCCATTTGATTTGGGAGGGAGATGGCATCCTCTCTTTTTTTAAGGCTGATGGCATCCTCTGACAGAGAACTGTTTGCTTCATCGAGTGCAGCAGTAAGCAGTTTCTTACTCTCCCTGGAGTTATTAAATCTAGTTGTTTTTACCAGTTCCTTTTTGCAGCTCCTAGATGTCTGGTCCAAAGATCTGGAGAACCTTTCACTCAGAAGTGGAAGATTTTGTGACAAGGCATTCTTCCGACTATCCATGTGAGAAGTAACCCTCCACACTGAAGTCAACAAAGCAGTAAAATGTTTCTGAAGAAGCAACTCGTGATCTGGCTGCTCAGCAGCAATATTTAAAAGCGTCCTGATGTTCTCCTGGAAGATGAAATTTTTGGTCAAAACTAAAGTATTCAGGTTGAAGTTGAATCAAGTCATATATCCAGAAAAGTACGGTGCTTCATTTAATTCCAACATAATATCAAGGTTCTTGGCCTAACATAAACTAAAACTACTGCAAGTGCAATGCATGCAGACGTTCTTGCTGTGGGAGAATAAATACATAGTTACCTTAGAAAGGTAACTAAATAGTTTCTCTGCAAAGTCTCGCTTGTGTACCCCTAATACGATTCAAAAGTTACCAAATGAATCTAGCAAAGGTTCTAACAGTGATAATGCTACAGGCAGCTTCAAAATCAAGCACCAAGAAGTTCTGACATGTTTTCTGCTAAAAATCTGCGCATAATAGATACGAACAAAAGTACTCCTAGCTGTGTAGAAAAGTCTCTAAAATCATTCTCCTTTAAAACAATGACATACATAGATGCATGGAATCTTAAATGTAAAAAGCAAACCCCACTCACCTCAGTCACTTTGAGAAGGCCCTTTCCTGAACCCAGACTGCTAACTTTTTCGGTGATTTGATTTTCAGGCGAAGATAAAACACATCTCTGAATCAATTCCCTATATCGCTCACAGCAATGAACTGGATGACGATATCTTCCCCGGAAAGCCCCACCAGCTGTCAATCCATAAAGTGTTTCACAGACCAGATTCCAATTTAACCCATATTCATGGACAACAGCACATAATATGGCATCCTCTTGAGGCAACCATTCATCTGGAGATGGAACACAGTCTTTATACCAAATATTCCCTTTCTTAAACTTTTCTGGCTTAATTGTCAAAATTCTTTTCACTGGCATAGAGGTGATGGAAACTTTACCCCCCATTTTGCTTCTGCCAAAAGGTTTCAGCTCTAGATGAGGGACTACATGGTCACGTGATCTTAACTCTACATGGTCATCATGTCGCTTTTCAGAATGATCTTGATCTGCAGTAAAATGGCATGTCTCCTGGGCCTTCTTCAATTTTTTTAACTTCTTTTTCGTACTCTTATCTGCTTCAGCGTGAACAGCTAATGAACCCTTCTTGCGCTTCTTGTCCACAGTTGACAATGGCCTCATCTCGAATGAAGTGGTTCCGTCAGAAGTACATCCATCATCAAGAGACACAGTTTCAGCAGATGGCTCTTCTTTCACGTGCTTCATTTCAGAAGCAAGAGAACCCTTTTTGAGAGACTTGAACTTAGCCTTCTTTGGTTTTTTCTTACTCTTTGACTTGGGTTTTTTTGGAGCTGCAGCCCTGTTAAGAAAAAATCAACCCTCAGAAATTGAAGGCAAATCTGCTGCATAATTAACAGAATACAACTTCCCCAAGACAATTCACCTTGAGCAGTTCAAGTTTCTATTCTCAATTTCTTGAACTATCAAGACTAACATTCGCGCATCATATCAGGTAAATGGCCACTAATATATCACATTAAGTCGTGCAACAGTCCAAAAGCAATAAACAAAAGTAAGCCACAGAAGGAACAAGTCACCTACATTGACATCTAAAACAACGACCAATTTCTAAAACTGAAAGTTTCTTGAAAGATTAAGTTAGTTAAGAAGTCAAAAAGTAAATAGGCAGTAGTAAAGTATGTTGGCTGAAGTATTTAGATCAAATTCCATTATACAGAGCATACAAGAAGCTCCCTTAAACTTGAAACTGTACCATTTTCATTTTGCAATGGACAAACAGCATAAAATTACAAGACCACCTAATTTCAATGGTAAGAAAGGTTCTTCAACTGAAATCACTTAAATTCTTTTAAAAGCCAGAATTACATAAAATTTAAAGCTCGTGACATGACAAATTTAAAGCTCTTGATTTCTCTCTCTATTTTTATTTATAAACCATATAAGGTACAAGCAATAAATTTCTACATGATTCATGCAGTTCAATGATGTCAACCCATCAGATACAGAAACTATATAGAAATGCCAAGTCAACCTGTGCCAGGCAATCAGAATAAAAACCCCAAAAGTCATTCAAGTTCTTACATTGAGTCATTTGCGAGACCATCTTCATCTTCCTTTGCATTAGCTTCAGCTAGCAATTCCTCCTCCAGCTGAAAATATCATTACATTCAAAACAGAATCATTGGCTATATCAAAAACAGAATGATACTAACTGCAAAGGCATTCACCAACCTGATGCTGGGCTAGGGCTTCGACTTGTTCTCGATAAGCCTTGGTAGCGAAATCAGCATCCCACCCTGGTAATATGACCAACTAACTTAAGCAAGCAGAGTAAAATGTAGGACCAATTATCAAAACTGCTGTTCATAGATGTTAAGACCCACTAGACATGACAAGGCAGGATAACAAAATCGAGAGAATGTTGGCAAACACTGGATGAGCCGAGAAGAATTTCTAATAAACTCAAGATAGAGCAATTAAAAAGAAACAACATATGCTGGAGATTCGAAGCAACAAGCATCAGCAAAGTAGTCTATGCAATTGCTCTTTAATGAACTAGGAGAAAGCAGCATTATCATAACTTTAAAGTTAGGTCCATCAAGATTAGGAAATTTCATACTTTCATATACAAATGGCTCTTCATCATCGTCAATGTCAGCCTCCATTTCCTCCTTGTACTTTTCAATACGTTCAAGCTCCCATTCTGTCTCCTTGAATCCATCATGAGAATCAATTGTTGTTTTGTCAATAACTGGATCCCACAATTCTAAAAATCGAATAGCATATCTGTCAATTGGCCGCAGCTGATTCTCAAAAGACGAGATAGCTTGTCCAGCAGCAGCCGCTGCCTCTGCAATCTCTCTCACATCAGCTAACATGTCAGCATCATCTTCGCTGCCAGCAAACTTCAACACTCTATCTTCAAAAGCCTCATTTCTATTTAGATCAGACAAAGTATCCATATTAACAGTTGTCATCTCCTGATCAGCAGGTTCATCAGCTTTTGCATCCTCATCGTTAACACACTCATCATCTTCCAGTCTTCCCATCGCATCTTCCGTGAATTCTTGGTTTACGACAGCCTCTTCCTGCTCCACTCTCTTAAGAGCCATGTAGTCTGCCTCGTCTTCAGCATATTTTAACGCAGCCTCAACTTCAGCACTAGAAATGATCATCTTATCTTCATTGTTCACACATGTCTCCTGCACATCCTTTATGGGACGAGATTCATGACCAGAAAACAACTCCATGGGGTCCAGCTTCTTGAAAAACTCAGTATTGTAGCTTCCACTTTGGATGACTAGGTCATCAAGAGCACGCTTCTGCTTGGCTTTTTTCAAGATGTTTTCTTCAATAGTGCTTTCACTAATTAATCTATAGATGTGAACTTCTCGAGTCTGACCTATCCGATGACAGCGATCTTGAGCTTGTTGATCCATGGCTGGATTCCAGTCGCTATCATAAAAGATAACTGTATCAGCCCCAACTAGGTTAATGCCAACACCCCCACTACGAGTTGACAAAATGAAAAGAAATATTTTGGGATTTGTGTTGAATCGCTGCATCAAGGTCTGTCTTTCTTCTGGCTGAGTTGATCCATCTAATCGCATATATGTGTAACCATACAAATTGATGAACGCCTCCAGAATGTCGAGCATTTTGGTCATCTGTGTGAATATCAGTGCTCGATGTCCTTCAGATTTCAATTTCCTGAGAAGAACTGCAAGCTCCTGCAACTTTCCACAGTCAAACTGTACAAGTCTTCGGTCCGGGAAGTAAACTTGCCTCCGAACAATTGCAGGTCTGATCGGTGTAAGGAGTGGCAGTAGTACTTCAGAGCATTTCTCCTTGTAGGTTGGATGCAAAAACACACTAGTCGCTTGCTTACTACACCAACAAGCAGGTTCCGGGGCTCGTGCAGCAGGAATGGCAAACATAAAAGATTCAACTAGATCAATCATAGCCTGAAAGCGTTCCACGGGTGAAAGAATAATATCAGCCAGTTTGGAAGAGAACATATAGGTGCGCTGGTCAATCTTTTGTGCATGAATCTCATCAACAGGCCGTTGCACAGTGACAAGCTTTCTCAAATTTAAGGAATAGATAGGTTTTCTGTTGCACCTCAATGAATTCCACCATGCAACAGATGCAGCCCTCTCCTTGACCTCTCTCAGCCTCTCATCAAAAATTGCTTTTCTGACTTGCTCAAATATATTTGTCCCAGACAACTTCTGGTGATTGAACCCAGTTTTTGTTAATCCAGTACAATCAAGCTTACCGCACTCTTTGATTAGTGTTGGAGGAGTAGCCAAATCTGTCACTTCCTCATGTTCCCAAGTGGTCATACCATAATCAAGGTGGGTGAAAACGAGGCCCAAGTCAGAAAGGTCTACAGTTGAGAATGGACCAGATGAAAGTCCTGAACAAATTGAAGAACTTAATTGCGCATCTATTCCTGCCATATCAAAGGAACTGATGATTGGGCGACCCTCAAACAGGTCAGGATGATTGCAGACTTTACGAAGTTGCATTATAACACTGATCATTCCAAAGAAGTTGGAACTGGCAAGGGTGGCCTGGGTCTCTGAGCTGGTAATGAAGTCCTCGTACAAATTTCGCTGTCTCCTTGAAAGCCTACAATAAATGACATGCTCATGTTTACTTGGAAGCTGCTTCTCCACATCCCTTTTCAGACGGCGAAGTATAAATGGTCGGAGAACATTATGCAGACGATCTACTACTTCTTTGTTTACTCTTTCTTGGCCTTCCACCATTCCTGATATTGGATTACTAAACCAATCCTTGAATTCTTGATGAGACTGAAAAATATGGGGCATCAAGAAATGCATCAGTGACCAGAGTTCCATAAGATCATTCTGCAGTGGTGTACCAGTTAACAGAATACGCCGTTTTGAATTGAAGTTCAAAAGAGTTTGCCATCTCTGTGACTTCCAATTCTTTATTAGATGAGCTTCATCCAAAATCAAGTACTTCCATTTCTTCCTCTTGAAGATTTTGCAATCCTGTATAACCAGTCTGTAAGTTGTTATACACACATGAAAGAAGTTTGGCTTAAGCCAACCTTGACGCTTTAACTTGCGCTCTTTTGCACTGCCAAAGTATGTCAGGATCTTAAATGCAGGACACCATTTAAGAAACTCTGTTTCCCAGTTCAGCATGACACTTGTCGGAACCACGATGAGATGGGGACCCCAAATTCCCTTTTCACATGCTAGGTGAGCAAGCAAAGAAATGGTCATGATTGTCTTACCAAGCCCCATTTCATCAGCAAGAATTCCATTCAACCGTTGCTCATACATTGTCACAAGCCAGTCGAGGCCAATGTGTTGATACTCACGAAGAGGGTACTTGAGTAGAAAAGGGAACTTTGTGCGCACTTTTGTTGTTGAGAACGTGTTGCCTGTCGGTTGAGCAGAACGTGCAGCAGCAGCAGCAGCAGCAATTCTATTCTCACTCTCCTCATCTGAAGTTGCTTCAGTCTCGGCTCCTTGTCCATCCAAACGAGGACAAAACCCAGATTCAGCATTTTCACTTAAAGATTCATGTTTGTTCAGTTCAATGTCATCATGGTCATCAGAATCCATATGGTCCTCAGATAAAACTGATGCATACTCCATGTCATCCCCAGAAATCTCGCCATTGGACTCCTAAAAAGAAAGATATGCAAGGTATAAATGCAGTCAAGAAAAATGGCAAAATTGGAAATGCACTTGACGGTCCTTGAACCTACCTTTCTATACTTTGCCAGCAGTTCTTCGAGGGGAATTTCGGTCTCCTTCTTGAGCAATTGCATCTGCAAAATTTGGAGCATTAACTTGGCCAGCCAAAAGAATCAAAAGATCCAAAACAATTGTACCCAAAAGAATTCATATACTAGCTATCAAAAAAGTTAGAAAACAATAATAATCACATGCTAGCATTTAAGCAGACAAGCAACAAACAGTAAGTCCATTTTCTCGTTGATTTGACAGGTCAGAAAAAGAATAGCAAAAAGGAATTGAACCATAGCATTATTACCATATACAAGGTACAGAAAGGCGAAAGCAGAAATATAGCAATGTAAAGAGGTCCTCACCTCATCTTCAGGATCATCTGGATCTGCTTCTGCCAGCTTTTCCTCTTCGGACAAGGTTGCCTCATCATCCTAACCACCCAAATCAAAAGTCAATCAGACTAGAATAAATTGCCACTAGCGTCAACATTTAAAAAATATGCATTTTACAATATTTTGCACTGGCAACCATTTGTTCTCCTAAGTTTCTCAAAAGTGAGAATGAGCCACAGTCAACCACCAGAAATATCTGACAAACTATATGATATTGTATTGGCAGAGAGGAAATGCACATGAACATTAAGAAGCTGGACATAGAGAGGTCAACTGTGTCATTCATTTTCTAGGCCATAAGGTTGTTCCTCCCAGTCCTAATATGCCAATGTAACACATTGATTGACCTCTGTCCCCAGGTGGGTTCTTGGCATACCAACCACAGACTCGACCCCAACAAAAACTCCGTAAATTATTTATCAAAAAATAAAAAGAAACAATCCTCCAATCTTGACTACCAGCATTCGATGTCCAGTAAGAATCCCAAACCCTTGTGCATCACAAACCTTGGGTTCAGGCATAATCACAGGAGAAATTATATTTCATCACAACACTCTGAAGTAAAAGTCCACAATCGCAAACATGTGCTACTAATACCACGAGAACTTCATACACTAGCCGTTTAAAAGGAAATGCTCCAAATAAGGAATAACAGGTACCCACACAGAACAATAATCATTTTCAGAGTTCTGCTGTCACAAAAATTATAATAGAAGAGCTGAATTTATAAATAGAATAAAGAAGAAGCCATGTTTTGCTACCTCTTCATCTCCCGTGGTGAGAACAAAATCAGCATCCTCCTTCATTGTAAAAGAAAATAATTGTCAAAAGAAAGAGAAATGCATAAAGTAATCTGAGAAAAGCAACAGCCCTAGATTCTCATTATATAGCAACCACATCCAAAAAAGGACAGATCTAACTCTGAGTATGCAGACAATAAATTCGAATCACAATGAAACATTATGCTTCCAATTCCTAACTAGACAATTAATTTTGTAAGGAACCATTACTTTATAAACAATAATTTATTTTCAAATGTGCTTAACACCAACCAACAGAAGTTAGAACTAGCCGGCACAGGTCAAAACTAACCATGGTTAATAAGACAAATATCTTCAATCAATAAACAACCAAGAATCAGAAGACGAGCATAAGCCACATTTCACTTGAGGAAGTTCAAGAAAAAAGAACAGAAAGACAAACAAGAAATGTCATAGGAATTTCTTTAAAAGAACCCGGAAACAGGACAGAATCTCCAACTGTTTATTAATTGGCAAAAGATGCAATTGTATTTCCTGTATTTCCTTTCCTAAGACTTCTAGTTCTCCTAAACAATGGAACAGGATCCTCTAACTATATTATTGCTGGGAGCTCAGTTTTTATTTCCAACTGCACCAAAGAGCATAACTGACAATGCATCTTGGGGATTTCAGGGTGCATCCTATTTTCCTTCAATTAAATGTTGCCAGTAGGTTAATTCATAAATATGCACTAGCCAAGAATAGTTAATTGAAATTGAACAAAGAGATTTTGGAGAAGGCCTTGAAACCATTTAACTGTTTACTACACAAACTTCTTTCACTATAACTTAGGACATTAATTTTATAAAGAACCATTACTGGGCCTTTTTCAAATTTCAAATAAACACATACAATTTACATATGCGAAAAAGAATAATATTTCACCTGTTCATCATTGAAATCACAAGGCAATGGATCTTTGGTTGTTTCCTCGGAATTTGTAGAAACGTTTCCGGTTCCACCAACATTTACTATATCCTTTTGCGTTGAAGATAAGGCGCCATTAATAAAACCCTCTGATTTTTTTTTATTGATACCGTCATTTTCACCCTGTAATGAGAAGATATTATGTTGAGACCCCACCTGGTCTAATTAGAATACAAGCTCTGTTGTCAATCTCAGATAGCGTCACGTAGCGGCGACCCCTTAAAATGCCATAGTGGTATAGTGGATAGCGGAATAACCAGTGTATAAAATAAACGTAAATAACCTAAAAGCAGGAGAAAGAGTTGCTTCTTGTCCAGGACAAGGCAAAAGTTGGAAAATAGGAGAAAGAGGCAGATACAGGGAGAGAGTGTTGCATGGGTAAAAATTATGGGTATCCCTGTTTTAATTGGGTCAATTGATGGGCTGGAAAATTACCTATATGCCCTCGATAAGTTTAAAAAAAAATTAAAAATTAGGGGCATGTAAGGATTTTCTCATATAGCTGAAATAGCAGCCGTTACACCACTATTTGGCCGCTATAGCGTTAACATCCATATCGCATAGCGGAAGGAGTTGTTTCCCCGCTATAGCGCGCTATTGACAACAGAGAATACAAGGCCAAATAAACACCTACAACTTACACAACGACGACCAGAATTAGTAGGCAATTCAACCATTTGTTCCATCTTATTAACAGCAGAATGACTTTCACCCGGGCCTGCAACATACATGATACAACACCAAGTCAAGTATTGTCGATTTACTACCAGAAAAGGACTCATAGCTTACAATACTTACAATGGTTTTCCATATCCAAAGCGACCTCCAATTTCTCAACACCTTTTTCGGGAGTACGCTCTATATCACCTACGGCTACAAAAGCAGACTCATTCATCAATGCGCTGGAGAGAGAGCTAAAAATTACCTAGACAACTGAACATCATCTAAGCTTTTGGATACTAGAACCACAAAACTGAATGATTTAAGTAAACTGCTTCACTCATCAGATTATGAAAGAAGCTAATTTGTTGAAGTTCACCTTTGTCTCGACAATAACGCTTGAGCAACTCCACAAGTGGAAGATTAGCTTCATCATGTAGAGCTACCAATTCTTCTTGCCTTTCTTTTTCAGTTATAAGAGCCTCATCTTCCTCAATAGTATGCTCATCATCTTCCTAGAGCGAAACAAGCATGAGTATCCATTTTAAATATGTGGCTCCAAACAAATAGTAACAAGACTAGCCGACGGAGCCTAAAGATTTACCAGTCTTAACATAAAAGGAATTAAATCCCTCCCTCAATTCCATACCCACTTCTAGGACCACCGGAAACCCCATGTTCTCATTTCCAGACCACCATTTGCACATAGTTTACCAAGTATAACTTTCTCTTTCTCGGTTCCCTCGCTTAGGTTCATATTATATATATCATATTATGCCTCTCATTTAGCCAAAAACAATTCGCACAATGCCCTTCTGCTTCCATCGAAAACAGATACCTCCAGCAATTATCAACTTAGTTAAGTGCCTCTCTTGCTCCCATCAACAAATATTCAAACCTCACTGTCCCTCTCCAATATCTAGTAGCCAATCTTTTCATGAGGTAAATGCTCTGCTTTCACAGAGAAGTCAGAAATTTTGGCATTTCTCCTTGCAACAAACAGCAGAGATCTAAACCCATAGTTCTGGGGAAAAATCTTAGGACACACAGAACTGCTTTTTGCAGCTTCCCCGAAAGCAACACGAGAATGCTGACAAATCAGTCTCCGCTCTGCTACCCAAAAACCGGTGACAGGAAAGATGCAAGACACTAGAAACTAATACATTTGACAACTGAAGAAATTCTTCAGTACCATATAGCAGCCTGACAAGTCATAGCATTGCATTAACCAGCCATTCAACAGGTTCATTCATCCATTGATTTTTCGTCTTGACCTTGCAACTTTTGATGAAGATTTACATTCTATGCAAAGACCATGTTGAATGGTTTTCTTTCAAGGCCATTGTACATACAGATTGCAGGTTGTAAACTCCATATTGTTCCGTTTTCAGAAAATCATTCATATCATATGCAAAGTACAATAATTCTGAGATGGGTTCCAACACTCTGAGCTTTGTATCCCTCTATGAAACAACCTAATTAAATGATTTCCGTTGTAAATAAATAATCGGGTAGTGTTTCTAGTTATTTTCCGGATTCAGTAAATCATCCCAAGTTCTATTGTTTCCAGAGAAACTAAATCCTGAAGGTTTAAGAGTTTTCAAGTGACAACATTGTCATGATCTATGTGACCTATGGCAACAAATAAGACCCAACCTTGGCTCAGTTGGAAAGAAGCCATCTGAAGAAATGTAGGAAGAAAAAAAATCTAAGAATTCCCTAAAGTAATAAATAAAAAAAACTGAAGAAGCTAAACTTACTGACTGCTCATCTGCTTGCTTACAATAATCATCATCTTTGTCCATGGCATCTGAGTGAAGACGTAGACCAATCATTAATTAATAATTGAATCCGCATCTGCAAATGAAAATCAAGTTTACATGGTTTTGCCTACCATCAGCAATGTCCCCATCTCCTTTTACTTCCCGATCACCGATTTCTTCATGCTGACAATTACTTCGAACTAGTTCACAGCTTCTATCTTTTTTATCCACCAGGTTTTCCGCCAACATAGTAGAGTATCTACGGACAGATCAAACAGCATCCAACACATCCAAGAAATAAAAGATGTGTTCTCAATGGATATTCCAAGCCACAGTAAAGATTAACCATAAGCCTCACCTTTCAGTTTGCCCGAGAAGAAACTCTAGCTGTTTGTCAAGTGCTTTTTTCTTCTTCTCATCAAGCTCCATTTGATGCTTGTATAGTACCTGGACAAGAATTGCATAATATTTAACGAACCAAAGAAATTGTGAAATTCGTATGAAGACAGAATAACAGCAGCTAACTTGCCAGCTTCTCAATTTTCACCCAAAATTTCTTCACATCTTTTGAAATATTTGTAGCAACTTTTCGCAAGCGTTGCTCCTCTTCCTGGACATGTTGCAAAAACACGCTGTAACATCAAATCAAGTGTACATAGAACCATAGTTTAAAATCGAATTAAATCACGTAACTGAATACCTTCTTAAGTAACTTGTAAATCCATTACTGACTCGGTATAGCTGAAACATTGAGAAGTATAAACAACAAAGTACCTTCAATTTCTTTTCTCCCCTGGAAGCATGATCCAACAAGCCCTTGCTAGCTCTAAAGGCCACCTTTTTTGCTTGAGCCAACTTCCACTTCCTCTCAGATTCAAAGTCCTGAAGAAAACCAGCTTAGAAAGAAATGGAGAAGGAGAAAACATGCAATATCCATTTTCTTATCAGTTTCATGTCAGAAGCAATCAAAATAAGATCATGTCTTTCAAAAATAGAGGCATACCTTTGACAACCAAACCATCTCTTCAAGGACATGATCCCAATGAGCTCTGGGACGAGGGGGCTCTCTAGGAGCTTCAAGGGCCTAAAAGAAAGGTATGGGAATCATATTCAGGGCATATCGATGAAAGAGAAACAGCTACTACTATGGTGCAGATATGCTCTGTAATCTCTCAAATGATAAAGAAAAACAATCTCAAGCGGAAACCAAGAAGTTAAAACCCATGCACAAATCTAAAAAAAGACAGATAAGTTATATCAAAAGCTCTCTTACTCCCCAAAGAAACCACATAAAAGTTAGACTTCTACCCCCCCCCCCCCCCCCCCCCCAAAAGAAGCAGATAAGTTATATCAAAAGCTCTTTTGGAGACTTTCATAATCTCCAAAAGAAGCAAATTAATAAGGTCAACCAAAGAGGCTTTGCAGCTACCTCTTTTTATGAGTACTCAAGAAGACAACCATCCTCAAAAGCCTCAGAAAGCCAGCAATGGAGGAGTCTAACAAACTCAAGAATACCAAGACAATAAACGGCTCAAAATTGCAAAATCTAGATAACTGTCTCTTCAACATTCCCCTGAAGTTATCACAGAGATCTTCTGAAACATACCAGTCA
Organism: Hypericum perforatum; assembly: GCA_012979155.1. Lineage (NCBI taxonomy): Eukaryota > Viridiplantae > Streptophyta > Magnoliopsida > Malpighiales > Hypericaceae > Hypericum > Hypericum perforatum. The sequence continues at coordinate 268,790 of SOPF01027475.1, forward strand.
CCCGAAAAGAAAAAAACCTCAAAGATCCATTCTATCCATCAATATTAGGATGTTCGCAATGAGCCATTCCCAAATTTCATAACTAGCACACTTAGCTCTTAAAGGACACAAACACAAGCACCTCAATCTGTTCATTCTCTGTTGTATCGCAACCCCCGCCATCAAACCCGACACAAGTGTCTGTCATCCGAATGCATATACAAAAACAAAACAAACATAGAGAGGACCCAAAAATGTAGCTCCAAGTAAAAGCAAACACATCCATTTTTTGAACCAACTTCAAAGCTTGCCCCGGCTTACAGAGACAACTTCGCGCCTCATTTTACCACTCAAGCAAGATAGTGACAGTTTCGGTTCGAGAAGCATCGGAAAGGGACCATAATCTTAACCTAAAAAGGTATTTAAAAAAAAAATTAAGCAATCGGGAGCTATAACGAAAACAAATAAGCAAACAAAATGGAAATACCTTATGACGCCGAGCTCGGGTCTCGTGATCGAGCTTCGACCTCGGCCCTTTCGAAGCCATGCCCTGCCCTTTTACCACTATTTTTCGTTTCGCTCTTTCTCCTCTTGATTTAGTTATCTTGCGTCTTGGAGCCCCGTCTCCTTGACTTCATAGGTCATGCCGTTATTTTAATATTTTTATAAATATTTTTTCCGGCTATAATGGTTGGGGCTCTTCTTCTTCTACTTCTTCTTCTTCTTCTTCTTCTTCTTCTTCTTCTTCCCCGTCCGTCCTCGGTGTTAGGGTTCGTTTGGATGTTCCCCCAGGGTGGGGTGGGTGGGTCTCTTTAGTCTTTTCTCTCTTGTTGCTGGGTCTGTATTTTTAGTTTTTTTTTTTTTTTATCTTTCTCCCTGTTTGGAATGAAGAGTCTTCACATTTTCGGTCGTCCGGGTCGGGCTCTTAATTCGTGGATGCCCTGAGAGGAGGTGGTTTATGACCCGACCCGTAAGACTACTTCAAAGTGGCAACTCAAAGCCCATAAAATTATCAGATGAAATTGCATCACCCGATATTTCGTGATGCATAATCACCTTTTTGGAGGGCTCATCAAGTATCGATATCCTCCTACTTGTGTTGTTGATAGAGCATCTGAATATCATATGCAACATGATTCCAAATTCTTTCTCAAAAAAAAAAAACATGATTCCAAATTGGGAAAATTACCCTCAGACCCCTCGGGTTTGCGAAAATTCGTGTTTTAGCCCCTCTATTTTTTTTTATTATCATTCAACCCTTGATTCTTGTCAAAAGTGTATAATTTAGCCCCTATCGCCAGAATCCGGCGATTTCTCCGGCGAAATGGCACCTAAGATTACTAAAATACCCTTTACCTTTAAAAAGTAAAAAAATAAATTAAAAACCAATCGTAATTCGTATTGAGCTGAAATTTTTCATGAAGTATCCTAAAAATATACAAGATTTACGTAAAATATTTCAGAAATTTTTGAGGTACAAAAATATTTTTTTTATTTTTCAACGTGCCAAAATTTTGTAAATTTATGTAAAATAGAAAATTTGTTTAATTGGGTTGATACTTGTCCCATGTGTCTTTTAGCATATTTAATGAATTTAGGAATCAAAAATTCTGGATTCTTATGAGCCAATTTTGAAAAAGTGTGCAGATACCAAAAATATAGAGTTTTAATTTATTTTTTTTACTAAAGATGGAGTCTTTAGTAAAGATGCTAAAGGACACATAGAACAAGTTTTAGGTCCTAAATTCACTAAATATACTTAAGAACACATGGGACAAGTTTCAGCCCAATTAGACAAGTTTTCTATTTTATATGATTTTACAACATTTTGGCACGTTGGAAAATAAAAAAAATACTTATGTGTCTCCAAAATTTCTGAAATATTTTACGTAAATCATGTATATTTTTAGGATGCATCATAAAAAATTTCAGCTCAATATGAATTATTATTGTGTTTCAATTTATTTTTTTACTTTTTAAAGGAAAAGGGTATTTTAGTAATCTTAGGTGCCATTTCGCCGGAGAAATCGCCGGATTCCGGCGACAGGGGCTAAATTATACACTTTTGACAGGATTCAAGGGTTGAATGATAATAAAAAAAATAGGGGGGCTAAAACACGAATTTTCGCAAACCCGAGGGGCTTGAGGGTAATTTTCCCTTCCAAATTTATTGCTCGATACATACAACGTCGAATAGAAATGAGGTACAATATAATATGAAAAGCAAGTACTCTTGTATAAAATGTTTGAGATGGGAAGCAAAACGCAACTTTCATGATATGAAAACTAAAAAGAATTATACAACATCTTGCCTAAAATATTTGTCAATCTGTGAAGTGGGATTATATTTGTACCAATATTTGTATTCCGTAAAAAACATAAAATTTCAAGCGAGTATCTTAGGACTTCAAATCATGCATCGATATGCCTTCAAGAAATGCATTCATATTTTGCTCATTGATGGAAATTTTCTATAAGTAAAATACAAGTAAACTCTCTCAATTGCAATTATAATTGATGGAAATAATGATATCATTCCATTAGCATTTGCACTATTTGAGAATGAGAATAATGATAGGTTATCATGGTTCTTGCTTCAAATTAGACTTAATGTGACATATTATTTACATTCTGTATCATTTACTCTCGCAATAAAAAGGTCATGAATATTAATATTTGTTGGTGGAGTGAATCATGTTGTGAGCATCTACAGCACCCAATATCAGTGTGATAGAATTAAAAATTTATTAAAAATTACAAGTAACTCATTTGAAATAGTTATGTAAATATACTAGCACTCAGTTGACGTTGTAATGCAATAATGACATTATTTTTAACACATAAAAAAATAGAAAGTTGGACAGTTGTTTAAATCAGATCAAAATGCCCATCTTGATTCATAAGATTGGATAAAAAAGTTGACAAAGAAAGGTGGAGTTTACCAAAAGATGAAAAATATAGGTAGGCTCATACGACGTTCGTTAGTTATGGGACACAACTTATCACCAAAAAAAAAGTTATGGGACACAACTTTAGGTGATGCAACATTTGATAAGTTATTGTTATATTTTCAACGAAGAAGGATAATGACGAGTGTGGAAATATTCATCATTTGTGTATATTTTAAGAGTAGATTTTTCATTATTTCTAGTGATTCTATTTGTTACGCATTGATATAGTGTCTTATATTGTGTATTGTTTGTTTTATCGATGTCTTAATTTTAATTGTATTTCTTGTGAGTTTATTTCTAGGAGACTTTAAAGATATGTGTGGAGGATTTCGGTGTACCTTTGATCGTGTCAAAGGCGATTGGATTGGCCGAGAAAGTTGAATGAGAATGAACACATTGGGCTACACTGCCCTGAGCAGCTCAAATGAAGACAACTACCACATCTAAAGTTCGATAAAGAGAAATGAGGTCATTCTGGACAGAAGACATTCGTGGCCACAATTTATCTTTAATGGACATCCTCAAATTTGAGAGTCTAATATGGTAAAATTCGAGATAAAAAAAAGCAATAAATTTGTCAACTAGTTAAAGTCATCTTGGGCCAGATAAATTTTTTAAATGGTACAAATTTGCATATTTCTTAAAACGGGAAAAATGGCTAATTCTTTATAATTAAAAAACGAGTTTATCTTTTGACAGGTCAACTTTACTCCTGCTACCATCGAGTGAGGGTGGGATATCTTTCACACACAAAATAAAAATATTCGACCATAAGTTGGAATAATCGTATTGCATGTAGCCGAATATGCAAATTTGTACCTTCTTAATACTTTGACTATGCTTAGAAAAATTAAAAGGTTAATACATTGGATTTATAACTTGGAGTCTCTTAATTCGCTCACCTCCAAGAATAAATATGTAATTTGTTGAATAGAATGAATAACATATTGAAAAATTTATTTAGTAAAAAGTTATGTCTACTTCTCTGTCTTATTTTGGGCCCATGTTGGCCTTCTCCAATCTTATAATGGCTAGAACTTTAAGAACAATAGGGTCATTTTGTGTATGACCAAATTTGTATAAACTTTTCCTTGGTTTTCCTTATACACAACTTTAGATGTTTTAGCTACAATCACTCACCTAATCTACTAACTCTCTCTTTGGAAAGAAATTTGGCTCTCTATTGTTGAAGTTTGTGTAGAGAACTTGAAGGAGCACTTTTGGAAGCTTGAAAAAAAATTTGAGCTTTCTTTTTAACTCTCTCTTTTATGTTCATGCTTTACATGCTTTACTTAATAGAATTTTTTTGTTGTTTAATTGATATGTATGGGTAGTTGATTAATTAGTTTATTGCCTTGATGATATCTACTTAGCCAACGATTCAGAGGGTTAAAATGTTTAGGATTGTGTTCTAGTTATGGAACTTAATACTTATTCATGATTAATCACATTGATTATGGGTACGATTAATGTTAACAATCGAGAGGAGTTACGATTAATAGACTATTGAACTAATTAATTAGTTGTCTTTTGATAAGTGATACTTATTAGGTGATTATTTGTCCATATGGTGATTGGTAGTTAGTTAGATTAGGTGGCTAATTAATGGCAAAAGTGCAATTAGTTTATCAAGGCCGAACTAAGGGTCGATTAAGTGATAGATGCTTCATATGGCTTACAAACTTAGATCAGGATATTTATTTTTGTTTACCTAGTTACTTAATACCATTGTTGTTTGTCTTACAAGATACTTGTTTGTCGCATCCTTAACTCACTCCACCTAACAATTTTCTAATGAAAATTAAAGTGGACTTTGGATATTTGGAAAAGATATTACAACAAGAGAGAAGAACTCAAGCAAGAATGAACCAACAAGCTCCTTCAATAGATGAGCCACAAAGAGATGGAGCTCTTAGGAAGACTTTCATAAATTATGCTAGGCCTACTTTAAGGGGGCCAATGTCAAGAGTACCTAACTGAGTATCGAGGCTAACACTTTTGAGATCAAGTTGACCGTGATACACATGATCCAATCTTTGATTCAATTCTATGGATTATCAATTGAAGACTCCAACAATCATATTGCTAACTTTATGAAGATAGTTGACACCTTCAAGTATAATAGAGCTTTCGATGATATTATGAAGATTAGGTTGTTCTCATTTACTTTGAAGAACAAGACTAAGCTTTGGTATAAGTAATTAGTTGGGTCATCGATAGGAGGAGTTCGCTAATGCCTTTTGAGACAAGTATTTTCCATTGTCGAAGACAAATAGGCTTGTAAAGGAGATTTTGCAACTTTCAACAATTTGAGAATGAATTTTTGAGTGAAGCTCGGGAGAGATTTAAGGGATTATAAGCGAGTTTCCCATACTATAAATTGATAGAGGGGTCTTGTCACGACCCAAACTCAGGTCGATGACCGGCGCTAGATCACATAATAAAATATCTACGAATATGCAATCTAGCAAGCCTCAAATATTACATACACAATCTTATCACATCTTATATCATACAAACATGCGAAAGGTATAGTATATGCAAATATGTTACACAAACATAACAAAATCTGAATAAATCTCTCATACAACTACGATAAAGATTATACATAAGCAGATCCAATATCGAAAACCACTACGGAGCATCTATGGTTATACAAGGATAGCACAAGTCTGGAGACCTCAAAAGAGTGGCCCTTGAACGAATATGAAAGACTCGAACCACGGACTCCAGAAACAAACGTTATTAAGGCACCTCGGAACCTGAGATAGATTAATAAGGGGGTAAGTGTCGAGAAATACTTAGTAAGAAGATTAGTAAGGGGGTAAGTGTCGTTATGTTTGAGATATACGTGTCACAGAACTTAACCATGTTCGGCATAACTAAGCTCAAAATGCATGATGACCATATGATGTACAAATTACCAAAAATACAAATATAACCACGTAAATGCATAGAGTCATAAAATATAGAGCGATGAACAGGTTTTGAAAGGCCCCTTCCTCTGACTGCCAGGGGATATCCAAATGGCCAAAATAGATCTCCGTCCACAAACAAACAGAAGCTAGCATACAAATGTAAGCTACTGATAGCAAACACATGTAAACTAGTGATATCCCCCAAACTATGAGCTCATAGACTAACATCCCCAGTTAGTACGGAAAAGCCTGTTCATTTCTCTCACAAAACCCATAACAGATCAAACACATGACCAATAGTCCAAAAATCCATCTCATATGGACATATCCATTATAAACTTTTCACAATCTACCAAACATATCACATATGCATAATTTCATATCATAACCAATACATATGCATGAGACGCACATCAATCAAAATCTGAAACATGCATATAACAAGCACAACCAACATATCATGGTCTATCCGCTTATACAATGAAGATCCACCGAACACACTGACTCCTGAATCATATGCCTTTCACTTAAAGCCTTCAAAATAATTCTTCTTTATCCACACACCTTGAGGAACCTCTGTATATAATCCCAAATCACAATAATGAGGCTAACCTCCCAATTCTTAAACCAAAATTCTGCCAACACTTCAAAATAACGAATAACTGTAAAAGTACAACCCGCCGTCTAAAACTAATCAAACGAATCCAATCATCATAACTCCTTTCAATCCTTACTTTTTAATCAAGTATACAACACATATACAATCTGCCCAGAACTTATTCATGATCAAAAAGGGCACCCAACAATCTGTTTTGACAATCGGAACATAAACGAAGAACAAGCGATGTCCAACCACTTCATCTTCAATAAGCAATATCTATAACTCAATAATAGATCATATCCACCTCAAATAACACTTTACATGACTTCCTCTGTATGTACGCGATATCTCAGAATCCAAGTATCAACCAAAACTTCCAAACAAATCACTTACCAAGCCTTTATCTTCAACTCCTTAAATCTGAACACAGCTGACCAGTCCGAATCTTAACCAAGTCTTTAATAAGATTTATTGATCTAAAAGGTGCATAAATATATGGTTAGAAAGCTAAAAGGATCTTCTACAACATATCAAAATCTCATGATCTGATTCGAAGTCTAAGTATACTTACCAAACTCATTTTCCTCAACTACTTCAGCTCTGTGCTCTTTCAACAACGACCAGATTCAAAATAACTTTTCTGTCGATTCTATAATCCAATACCTCCTATAATATACCAACAGAAATAACTTGAAGTTCTCTATAATCTCCCAAATTTTGGTGATCTAATTCAAAATCTAAGTCCACTTACCGAGCTAATCTTCTTCCCGTCGCTCTCCGACCACCTCAGAAAACATATGTCTGTTCAAAACCAATTTCCCGATGATTCCTTGATCCGATCAACAAGCAGTTTAAACCATTAGAAAGATATCTTCATCCTCTACAACTTTTTCAACTACCACGAAATCTAAATCTGAGGGGAAGAAGGCTTTCCGAGTCAATCTTTGTCAAGCTACGTTTTTCTCCTTTTTCAACCTTCTTAGCCTATTCTCCTCTTTCTCTTCAAATTTCGTTTTATGACCAAGGAGATGAGTATCCTGCCTCTTGATGATAACCTCTGAAATATGGAAAGATAAGGATAAGCTCCAATAATTACCAAGCTAACTCTTAACCAAATATCCAAGAAGAAGACAAAAATCTGATATCCAATCAGATCACTCCATCTGTAAGAAGCTCCATTATGGCGGCCTTCCTCTCATTTTTGTCAAAATTGTAAATCACGTTTTTTGTTCCTTTATGTCTCTAGTTTCTGTAGCCTTGGGAATTTCTCATTTTGAATCAAAATTGAAGGAGTTATGATTTTTATACTCTTCAAAGGTCAAACTGTCCAAAATTGATCAACTATATATTTGGAGGTTTCACAATTCTCCCCCCTTATGAAAATTCGTCCCCGAATTTACTGAGGACATAAATTACATACCGTGTTACTCGAATAGATATAGATACTTCTCTTACATGTCTTTCTCCAGTTCCCATGTAGCTTCTTCAGGAGAATGATGTTGCCATTCCACTTTCACAAACGGAAGGTCTCTAGTCCAGAGACTTCTCACTTGTCGATCCACAATCCGTAAAGGTAGCTCCTCATAAGTAAGATCTTCTCGGAAGTCCACATTTGGTTGGTCTAGTACGTGTGAGGGATCGTGTAAATACTTTCGAAGCAATGAGACATGAAATATTGGATGTATATTTGAGAGTGTAGGTGGTAGTGCTAACTGATAAGCTACTCGACCAACCCGTTCCAAGATCTCAAATGGTCCCACATACCTTGGACTCAGTTTACCTTTCTTTCCAAATCTCATGATCCCTTTCATCGGTGATACCTTGAGAAATACCTTGGAACCCACTTCAAATTCAATATCTTTTCTTCTCTTATCTGCATATGACTTTTGCCTACTTTGAGCTACCCGTAGGCGTTCTCGAATCACCTTAACCTTATCAATTGTCTCATGAATGAATTCAAGATCCAAATGCTGCTTCTCACCAATATCATCCCAACATGTCGAAAATCTACACTTTCTACCATATAATGCCTCATACGGTGCCATCTGAATGCTGGACTGATAACTGTTATTGTAAGCAAACTCTATCAAAGGTAAATAAAGTTCCCAGCTTCTTCCAAAATCCATCACACAAGCTCGCATCATATCTTCCAATATTTGAATTATCCGTTCTGACTGTCCATCTGTCTGCAGATGGAAAGCTGTGCTCAAATCTAAGCGAGTACCCATGACATCCTAAAATTTCTTCCAAAAGCGGGATGTAAAGTGCGTACCTCGATCTGAAACTATCGAGATAGGAACTCCATGTAATCGAACAATCTGATCAATAAATAGTTGGGCAAACTTTGCTGCATCATATGTACTCTTAATAGGCAAAAAGTGTGCAGACTTTGTTAATCTGTCTACGATCACCCAGATAGAATCAAACCCCTTTTGTGAAGTTGGAAGTCCTACTAATAAATCCATAGTAATCTGCTCCCACTTCACCTTTCGTTCATCTATTCTGCCCGCCCGTCCAGGTTATAAAATCTCTGGTTCGAGAGGAGATAGAATATGCCTTTCCTATTTTGAGTGGAATGCTCAATGGCTGTAACAAACCCGAAGGTCTTTGGTGTTCTGCCTTCACTTGCTGACAAGTTAAACACTTAGCGACGAATTCACCGATATCCTTTTTCATGCCATTCCACCAATACTGTTTCTTCATGTCATTGTACATCTTGGTCAAACCTGGATGCATATTATATATTGCCTTGTGTGCTTGGCTCATGATGTCTCTCTTCACATCTTCTATATTAGGAACAACCAATCTAGTACCATGCTGTAAGACGCCATTAGCACTAAGAGAGAACTTTGGTAATTCACCATTCTCAACCTTTTTAACCATCTCCATAATCTCAGGATCTTATCTTTGTAAATCAATAATTTGACCCCGTATTGTTGGTTGTAAATGCAGTTCAGCCAATATCACTGATTTCTCTCCATCTAAAACTGTAGTCAGCTCCAACCATTGGTCAATTAACTCATGTAGGCTTGAAATCAAAGGCCTTCGTATTACTAACATATGTGCCAAGCTACCCGCTGATTTCCGACTTAAGGCATCTGCAACCACATTAGCTTTACCAGGATGATAATTAATTGTACAATCATAGTCCTTTAGAAATTCCATCCATCTCTTTTGCCTCATATCTAAATCCCTCTGCTCGAAAATATACTTCAAGCTCTTATGATCAGTAAATACTTCAAATTTCTCACCATAAAGATAATGCCTCCATATCTTGAGCGCAAACACAACTGCTGCCATTTCTAAATCATGTACTGGGTAGTTCTTCTCATGTTTCTTCAATTGTCGAGATGCATATGCTATCACATTCTTACCTTGCATCAAAACACACCCCAATCCAATTCTGGAAGCATCACAATACACGGAATAGCTGCTAGATGATGATGGTAATGCCAAAATCGGAGCATTGGTCAATAAATACTTTAGCTCTTGAAAACTCTTCTCACAGTCCTCCTCCCATATATATCTAGCATTTTTCTGTGTCAATCGAGTAAGTGGAGCAGCCAAAGTAGAAAATCCTTTCACAAATCTTCTGTAATATCCAGCTAACCCAAGAAAGCTACGTACCTCTGTAACATTTGTAGGAGTCGGCAATTTACCACTGCTTCTATTTTTGCTGGATCAACTGACACTCCATCCTTAGACACAACATGTCCTAGGAATGCCACACTCTGCAACCAAAACTCACATTTTGACAACTTAGCATATAATTTATTATCAAGCAAAGTCTTCAAAGCCAACCACAGATGTTTTTCATGCTCTTCCTTGGTCTTCGAATAGATCAATATGTCATCAATAAACACAACTACAAACTGATCCAAGAATGGCTTAAACACTCGATTCATCAGACCCATAAAGTAAGCTGGTGCATTAGTAAGACCGAATGGCATGACTAAAAACTCATAATGTCCATATCTAGTTCTGAAAGCTGTCTTGGCCACATCTTCCTTTTGGATTCTTAACTGATGATATCCTGATCGCAAATCAATCTTAGAAAACCATTTGGCATCTCTTAGTTAATCAAACAGATCATCAATACGTGGAAGAGGATACTGATTACGAATTATCACCTTATTAAGCTTGCGATAATCAATACGTAACCTCAGACTACCATCTTTCTTTCGAACAAATAATACTGGAGCACCCCATGGAGAAACACTAGGTCATATAAATCCCTTATCCAACAATTCCTGTAATTGTACCTTTAACTCCTTTAATTCAGCAGGTGCCATCCGATATGGTGGTATCGAGATTGGTTCTGTCCCTGGTAATAATTCAATGCAAAACCCAATCTCTCTTTTAGGTGGTAAACCTGGCAACTCATCTGGGAATACATCTGGAAAATCTCTCACAATAGGAATGCCATCCATTTTTATCTGATCTGCATCTGAATCCACTTCTTTAACAATAGCCAAATAACTCTCGCAACCCCTTTCTAACAATCGACAAGCCTTTAAACATGAAATAATCTTTGGTGGAACCATTCCATCACCCCGAAACATGAATTCTAGTTCACCCTCAGGACTGAACCTCACAATCTTCTTAAAACAATCAACAGTAGCATGGTATGATGATAACCAATCCATCCCCAAAATCATATCAAAATCATCCATGTCTAATATATGCAAATCAGCCAACATTTCATGACCAATCTATGACTATCACACATGACTTATGAACTAAATGCACATGAATGATATGACCTGAAGGAGTACAAACATCTAATGGCTCTCCCAATAATAAATGTGGAATATCAAAGAACTTGACAAATTGGGGTGACACGAATGAGTGTGTTGACCCCAAATCAAATAAGACTCGAGCACGTGACAAGCCTATAGAAAGTATAACTGAGACCACTGTATTGGAAGCATTAGCATCTTTCTTTGTCAAAGCATATACTCGAGCTGGACCACCACTAATCTGCTCCATTGGCTCTTTTCCTCTCGAACCTGAGTTCTCACCCTGATAGCTCTGGCTAGCTAAACTTCGATCTCGCTCCTGAGGTCAACCAGATAGACTTGTAAGTTGTGCTTGTTGTCTAGCCTTAGCTGTACGATAATCCTTAATCTGGTGTCCAAACTTGCCACATCCAAAACAAGCACCTGTCTGTTTGTAGCATGCTCTCCCAGGGTGTTGCTTTCCATAGCTAGCACATTTCATAGAACCACCAAATTGCCTTTGACCACCTAATTGGCCTTGGTTGCCAGATTGTCCAGAGCTACTTCTTTGTTCACGAGGACCACCACCTCTCCAGAATCCCCTATATGATCCTCCATCTCTCGAAAAATTAGACTGAAAGTTCTGCCTTTATTATTGTGGTTGTCCAAAATTTTGGTTTGAACTATATTGTGATGGTCGATCAAACCTCTGGATCTTTGCTTGATTCTGCCTTCCAATCCGTTCATTATCTCGCATTTCTTAGGTTCTTGCACAATCTAATGCTGCAGCATAAGTCTGAAATCCTTGTGGGTACATAACCTTAAACATTGCATCATCCAATCCTCGAATAAATCTCTTCACTTTCTTCTCCTCATCTGGAACTAGATGCTTAGCATAACGGGACAGCTGACAAAACTTCTGATCATATTCTATCACAGTCATTTCTGATGTCTTGACCAACCTCTCAAACTCGAATGCACGAGCATCTTTCAAACTTTCAGGCAAAAAGCAATCCTTTAAAGAAGTTTTGAACTTCTCCCATGTCCATCCAACTGAGTCCACAGATTGAAACCATACTCCTGCCTCATCTGTTAACTTAAATGCGGCAAGTTCTACCATTCTCTTACTATTACAATAAGAATTTTCCACCTCTTCTCCATCTCATCTAAGAACATCTCAGGATCATCACGTATCCCAGAAAATATGGGTGGATTCAACTTCAGAAACTCTGCCAAAGAATCATCTCAAGGTATCTTCTCAAGTTGACTTTGTTGAGCAGTAATGAACTTCTCCATCACCATCATCACTCTGTCTACTACATCAATATTACACCCAGAAATGCCACCAACTGGTTGACCTGTCTCAGCTGGTATGGCCATAGTAGTAGAAGTGTGGTTATCTCCAAGTGTAGCCTCATCTCGAGGTCCATCAGAGCTTTCACCTGGCTCCCTCATAGTGGTCTCAGTATTCTTTTGTGGTACAAGCATATCTTTCCTATAAGATAAGTCACACTTTAAAGACCACAAAATAAGCTTATACAAAGAAGGATAAGACATGATGGATCCTATGCTCCGTAGGGTATGACAAAACACATTCACAATAACCTAGACAACCAAATCAAACCTAAGCTCTGATACCAACTCTGTTATGACCCAAACTCAGGTCGGTGACCGGCGCTAGACCACATAATAAAATATCTACGAATATGCAATCTAGCAAGCCTCAAATATTACATACATAATCTTATCACATCTTATATCATACAAACATGCGAAAGGTATAGTATATGCAAATATGTTACACAAACATAACAAAATCTGAATAAATCTCTCAAACAACTACGATAAAGATTATACATAAGCAGATCCAATATCGAAAATCACTACGGAGCGTCTATGGTTATACAAGGATGGCACAAGTCTGGAGACCTCAAAAGAGTGGCCCTTGAACGAATATGAAAGACTCGAACCACGGACTCCAGAAATAAACGTTACTAAGGCACCTCGAAATCTGAGATAGATTAGTAAGGGGGTAAGTGTCAGGAAACACTTAGTAAGAAGATAGAACATAACATACTAGTTATGTTTGAGATATACGTGTCACAGAACTTAACCATGTTTGACATAACTAAGCTCAAAATACATGATGACCATATGATGTACAAATTACCGAAAATATAAATATAACCACATAAATGCATAGAGTCATAAAATATAGAGCGATGAACAAGTTTTGAAAGGCCCCTTCCTCTGACTGCCAGGGGATATCCAAATGGCCAAAATAGATCTCCGTCCACAAACAAACAGAAGCTAGCATACAAATGTAAGCTACTGATAGCAAATACATGTAAACTAGTGATATCCCCCAAACTATGAGCTCATAGACTAACATCCCCGGTTAGTACGAGAAAGCCTATTCATTTCTCTCACAAAACCCATAACAGATCAAACAAATGACCAATAGTGTAAAAGTCCATCTCATATGGACATATCCATTATAAACTTTTCACAATCTACCAAACATATCACATATGCATAATTTCATATCATAACCAATACATATGCATAAGACGCACATCAATCAAAATCTGAAACATGCATATAACAAGCACAACCAACATATCATGGTCTATCCACTTACACAATGAAGATCCACCGAACACACTGACTCCTGAATCCTATGCCTTTCACTTAAAGCCTTCAAAATAATTCTTCTTTATCCACACACCATGAGGAACCTCTGTATATAATCCCAAATCACAATAATGAGGCTAACCTCCCAATTCTCAAACCAAAATTCTGCCAACACTTCAAAATAACGAATAATGGTAAAAGTACAACCCGCCATCTAAAACTAATCAAACGAATCCAATCATCATAACTCCTTTCAATCCTTACTTTTTAATCAAGTATACAACACATATACAATCTGCCCATAACTTATTCATGATCAAAAAGGGCACCCAACAATCTGTTTTGACAATCGGAACATAAACGAAGAACAAGCGATGTCCAACCACTTCATCTTCAATAAGCAACATCTATAGCTCAATAATAGATCATATCTACCTCAAATAACACTTTACATGACTTCCTCTGTATGTACTCGATATCTCAGAATCCAAGTATCAACCAAAATTTCCAAACAAATCACTTACCAAGCCTTTATCTTCAACCCCTTAAATCTGAACACAGCTGACCAGTCCGAATCTTAACCAAGTCTTCAATAAGATTTATTGATCCAAAAGGTGCATAAATATATGGTTAGAAAGCTAAAAGGATCTTCAACAACATCTCATGATCTTATTCGAAGTCTAAGTATACTTACCAAACTCATTTTCCTCAACTACTTCAGCTCTGTGCTCTTTCAACAACGACCAGATTCAAAATAACTTTTCCGTCGATTCTATGATCCAATACCTCCTATAATATACCAACAGCAATAACTTGAAGTTCTCTATAATCTCCCAAATTTTGGTGATCTAATTCAAAATCTAAGTCCACTTACCGAGCTAATCTTCTTCCCGTTGCTCTCCGACCACCTCAAAAAATGTCTGTCTGTTCAAAACTAATTTCCCGATGATTCCTTGATCTGATCAATAAGCGGTTTAAACCATTAGAAAGATATCTTCATCCTCTACAACTTTCTCAACTACCACGAAATCTGAATCTGAGGGGAAGAAGGCTTACCGAGTTAATCTTTGTCAAGCTACGTTTTTCTCCTTTTTCAACCTTCTTAGCCTATTCTCCTCTTTCTCTTCAAATTTTGTTTTATGACCAAGGAGATGAGTATCCTGCCTCTTGATGATAACCTCTGAAATATGGAAAGATAAGGATAAGCTCCAATAATTACCAAGCTAACTCTTAACCAAATATCCAATAATTGCCTCTTGATGATAACCTCTGAAATATGTAAATCACGTTTTTTGTTCCTTTATGTCTCTAGTTTCTGTAGCCTTTGGAATTTCTCATTTTGAATCAAAATTGAAGGAGTTATGATTTTTATACTCTTCAAAGGTCAAACTGTCCAAAATTGATCAACTATATATTTGGAGGTTTCACAGGTCTTTACTTCAAACTTTTTACTTTTGTCTTGGATCCTCCACGAAGAGTACAGTTGATATTGCCTCTAATGGATCCTTCTTGAGAAAGAAGATGGATGATGTTCATCATATTTTAAGGGAGTTGACGCCTATAAATATTTTAATTGCTAATGAGAGAGTTAGGGAACCTAACAAGGAGCACAAAAAAGTGATCGATCTTAATGTTGCCTCTTCTATTCAAACTCAATTGGCATTATTGACAAAAAAAGATGAATGATCTAAACTTGAACAAAATCAATGTGGCGACAGAGCAAATAAAATGTGAGATTTGTGGCAATGTTGGTCATGAGATAAATCAATGCACTATGATGAACTCCAATATGTGATGAGTGCTTAAAACACTCATTACTTATGTCTATTTTATAGTTTGTTCTTAGTGTTTTAGGTTGTTTTATTTTAAGTTTTTGTCATCTTTGTCTTAGTTTTCTTTATTTCATATTTTTAGTCGTGTATTTTGTTTCTCATTATGTTTTATGGTTTTAGGAGCTAATTCGAGGAAATGGATGACGACCGAGTTAGACGAGTGGATGCATGGACGAGAGGAGAGATGTAAAGGAGAGAAGAGTAAAGCTGAGGACCTGGCGCACGCCAGAGATAGGTGGCGTACGCCAATGATGCACGAGGAGCGAACGACCACGAGCAAGATTGATGGATTGCGAACGACCAAGCACCTGGAGACCTGGCGTACGCCAGGCACAGTTGGCGTACGCCAGACCAGACAGTGACACTGCCAGCCACTTGCCTCTTTGAGTGGAAAATAGTGGAGAGGGACATGCACTCAGGATTTTTGGCCTTCTTGTGACCTTGGCAGACCATTATGGTGCAAAGGTGGATAGTTGTTAGGATATTAAGTTAGTTTACATTTGTTTGACTTTGGACTTTTGTTTTTATGCAAATAATGAACATTAGTGTAGAATAGACAAGTGTGAGTAAGAGAGAGAGGAAGAGAACGAACTTGGACCAGCTTTTCTGTGAAGAACTTGAGGAAAAGCTGAGGATCACCTTGTAACACTTTCTTATCTTGTAATCTTCGTTTTGTTAAATAATGCTTAGTATGTTCATGTTTTTGATTATATTGTTCTTTGTAAGCATGTGTGAGTAGTTGATCTTTGAGTTTGGTGGCTTAAAGCCACTACTTAGTCATGGTTTAGAGGGTTAAAAACATGATGAACATGTCAAACTAACGAACTTCATGCCATGCTAAACTTGTTTGATCACCAAGGTTAGAAGTTAGTTTAAACTTGAAACCGAGAGGAGATAGTTTAAATGGAAAGGTTAGTTAGATAAGTTGCTGGTTCGAGTTGCTAATACTCTTACTCAGTGATTTATTGTCCTTAAAGTGATGCATATAGTTGGTTCTTTGCTGTGCTTGGTTGGTTTTTGGGGTCGAGAGAACATCTTATCATTCTAAGCATGGTAAAGAAGCAATTTAGGCCTTTCTAGCACGAGAGTGTAGTTTGGTTGATTTCGAAACACTAGGACCATGTTATGTACTTAGTAAACCTTCTGAATTCGATGATTATTGTGGTTTTAAGTTCACTTTGCTCATTTGTGCAATATAAGTTGTTAAGAATCTGTTTTGAATACCAAACCTTCAAGTAACTAAGTTCATAATTTGTTAGAGTAGTAAACCATCTTAGAACGAAAGTTTCCATCAAACCACTTCATAATTTGATCTTAGACAAGTTCCAAAACCAAGTTGAAGCTTTAAACTCGGTCCTTGTGGGACGATATTCCCTTACTTACTCATTTGTGCAACTCTGCTAGAAGAACTGCTGTGTTGGCGCACGCCAGAAATAGGTGGCATACGCTAACTTGTGCCATCCAAGGCAAAAACTCTCACGCCAGAAGAGTTGGCGTACTCCAACTCTTAAGAAAATGTATCAACTGGCGCATGCCACGAACTTCTGGCGTACGCTAGGTCGTCCAGACAGACGACCTGTCGTCTAGAGAAACAGCAGAAAACTTAAGAAAAAAGGCAGACCCTCTCGTCTGGGAGGCTCGAGAACAAATTGGCGCTGTTGCCGGGGATTGAGTTTGAAATACTTGATTTGGTGAACAAACTTGGGTTAGGAAAACTTTTTACGTGTTCTAATAATAGTATAATTGTCACGACCCGCGCAAAGGTCGGTAACCGGCGCTAGACCACACAACAAACATCCACACATGTGTAACCTAGCAAGCCTCACAATAATATGCACCACTATGAAAACATACATCGGAAACAAACATGCGGAAGTCATATCATAAACATCGATGGTACTCGACCATCATCGTACATATGAACAAAGCATCTCCCAAGGGACAAAATCTACGACGAAATATAACAAACCACTACGGAGCATCTAACTGAATGTACAAGGACAACACTAGACTGGAGACCTCAAAAATATGGCCCTCGAACGGAAGAGACGGACTCGACACACGGACTCCAGACTCTGACGCAACTATGGCACTTCGGAACGTGAGATAGATTTTGTAAGGGGTAAGTGTCGGGAAACACTTAATAAGAGATAGAACATAACATATCAGTTATGTTTGAGATATAAGTGCCACAGAACTTAACCATGTTCGACACAACTTATGCTCGAAAATGCATGACGATAATATACTTCGCAAAATAACGGAAT